>JAJPUD010011593.1:0-29113 GCA_023553655.1 Myrmecobius fasciatus
TCCTCTGGGCAATTTTTAAATAAAGAAGAAACATGATTAGAGCAGTGATTTTGGAAGATTGTCCAAGTAGCCCAGAGAATGGATTAGAGAGAATAGACTGGAAACCAAGTTAGGAGGTTATTAGGATAATTCAGGTGAGAGAGGAGGACTGCCCTAAATTACCCTTGGGAGATTTAGAAGAGATGGGGAGGGGGATTGAGACAAGAGATATTTTGAAAGTAAGACCTACTGGTCTTGGATTGGATGTATAAGGGTGAAAGATGATTCAAGGGCTTAGTCAGGCCCTTTTTATTCAGTTTTAGTCATAGCTGATTCTTGTGATGCTTTTTGGAGTTTTCTTGGCAAAACATATTAGAATGCATTTTAGAACCCATATTAGAATGGTTTCTTTTCCATCTCCAGTTCATTTTACAGATGAAGAAACTGAGGCAAACAGGGTTAAGTACCTTACCCAAGGTCACACAGCTAGTAAACATGTCTGAAACCAGATTTGATGGCCAGATTCTTAAAGATGAGTCTTTTTGATTCCAAACCCAGTGCCTTCTCCATTTCAACACCTAGCTGTCTGGAGTCAGGAAGACTCACCTCAAATCTGCTTCAGAACCTTACAATTGTGAGGACCCCCCCCAGGCAAGTCACACTGTCTCAGTTTCTGTAAAATGGGGATAATAATAGCTAGCACCTGTTTCACAGGTTGTTATGAAGATCAGAGCAGATAACATTGTATCTTAGCATGGTGATTGGTACATAGTATGTGCTCTATAAGTGCTAGCTATTATGGTTATTATTATTGCAATTCATGCCTTTTTATTTTGATGAAAATACTCCTAGAAGAGTTAGAAACTCTGAAAGTCAAGATAGATTTAGAGTACTTGATAGAAATACTCTGTACTGCGATTCTTCTTGTAGAAAAAAGGAAGCTTTAGTGTGCTTATACCTCCTTTTCACTGTGGACCAACATAAGTGTTAGCTATTATTTATCTTAAAAGTTTCAAGTTTACATGGCAGTACCAACAACAAAAATGGAAAAGCTATTGGGAGGGGCAGGTTTAGGGGTGATGATGACAAATTCTGCTTTCCACACTTCCAGGTAGAGGTGCCACTCAGGCAGTTGGAATTCAGGGAGAGGTTGGCAACATTGGTAATAAATCTGGAAACCATCTGCATAATTTGTGATAATTGAAGCCATGGAAGTCAGTAGGATCACTAAGGGAGAGAACTATACGTAGTCTCTTTTATCCTTGATTTTAATGGCCATTATCAAGTCTGGGGCAGTGTCACAGCAATCTTGTTATGGTCTAATCTCCCTTTGAGGTGCACTTGTTCTCTGAGGTGGGGAGATTTGACCACAATAAGCACAAATCAATACATCACGAAAATGTTCATTCAGCCATAATTGCTTATGAGGGTGGTGTTAGGGCTACTATAAAGACCAAAGCAAAACAGTCCTGTCCAGAAACTTGTTCTTGGTGGATACAGCATGGAACAAAATGGATACAGATAAGTGTATACAAAGTAATTATTGGGAAAGGAGAGGATACTAGAACTGAAAGAGAATCAAGATAAGCTGCCTGTCCTGTTTAACTTGAGCCTGAAAGGGTGTTTGGTATTTTATAAAATGGAAAAAAGGAGAGGGACAATCTGAATCAAGTCAGATTAAGAGGTGTTGGAATATTGTGCATGAGGAATAACAAACAGGCTGGTTTGCTGGAGGAAAGGTAATACACAAGAGAAGCTGAAGTAAGCAAAAAAAAAAAGGTAGACTAGGGTCTGATTGCAAAGGGCTTTAAATACCAGCTCAAGGAATTTGTATTTTGTCCTGGAGGTCAGAGGGAGCTAGCTACTGGGGCTTCTTGTTCAGGAAGAGTGATGACAGGGTAAAACTTAACTGTGCTTTAGGGAAATCATTTTGGGAGTCAGCTGGAGAGAGGGAGAGACTGGTGCTTGTAGTCTAGTGGGAAGCTTTTACCTTTTTCTTCCGGCAGTGAGATAATAAGGGACCTAAACTAGAGGGCTGGCTATTTGATCTAAAGAAAAGCAAGGATTATTAGGAAAAGTAGGGGAGGATTGGGGTGAAGATCATTAGTTCTGCTGTAGTCATGTTGAATTCCAGAGGTCTCAACAAATCCCAACTGCAAATATCCTGTAGGTAGTCGGAGAGAGGTGATAATAAGACTTAAGAGAGAGGATTGCTCTAACTAGCAGGAGAAGATCCAAGAGGGTCATCTGCCAAAATCACCTGGGTTTGGCAAATTATAGATCACTGGTGATTTCATAGAGAGATGTTTCTTTTTTTATTTTATTTTATTTTATTCATTATTATTATTTTATACAGAAAGACATTTCAATTGAGTGATGAGAGGGAAAGCTAGTTTGGAAGGGATTGAAAAGCCAGTAAGAGAAGAGGGATAGAGAGTTTTCTAGGAGTTTCCCTTCAAAGAGGGAAGATCTAGGATGATAACTTGAAAGAATGGTACCATAGAGAAAAGGTTTTTTTTTGTTTTTGTTTTTGTTTTTTTAAAGGATGGAAGAAATTTGGGCATGCTTGTAGACGGCAAGGAAGGAGCCAAAATGGAGAGATTGAAAACTAGGGAGAGGATAATTGCCAGAGCAAGCTGCCAGAGAAGATGAAAGGAGATAAACTAGGAAGGAAGAGGATAGGATCCAGGGTATAAGTAGGGTTGGCCTTGGAGAAAAACTTCTAAATTCCCAGACTAGATCAAGTTTTTAACCAGGGAGTTTGTGAACTCGTCTTTTTCTTTCTTTAAAAAAAAATCTTGTTCATTACAGTTGATTTTATACAATTGGTTTCCTTTGTAATTCTATGCATTTTATTTTATGCATTTGAAAACATTTTGGGGAGTCCCCAGATCTCACTGAATTGCCCTGGGACAGCAAAAAAAAAAAAAAAAAAAAAGTTTTAAGAATATCTGTACTATAGCTTTAGAGAAGATAATGGGGGATCCATCAAGGAGTTTTAAGATGTAAAATAGGAAAGGAAAGGTAGCTCCAGGCCTATAGTCTTAATTTCCCACCTACCCCCTAAAATAGGAAATGAGACCTTCTCCTGACAGGGAGAAGTGAGTATGAGATTTTTAGCCCCTGATACAAGCATGCAGAGTTGTAGTCATCCTTTTTGGTCTATACCTACTTGGGAATATAGCAGAAAGATGTCTTTTCAGGTCTTCTCTTGGGGTCAAGTCTTGCTCAATAGAATAATTATCTAGAAGTCCTGGGCTCCATGTAGGGGTGGACTCCTGATCTCAATGGACACTATATCCTTGGAGTGAATGGCCACCCACAGCAATGTAAACTGACTATTTAGAGAAACCTCAGCTTGTCTATTTTGAGGTGAGTTATAATATTTCTATTTGTACCTTTCCTGGCTAGTCAAGGAGACTCACAGTCACAGTCCTGGACCCACAACCATGGCTTTCATTGCCCTTCTCTTCCCCCACTTTCAGCCAGCCATAGAGCTCTTTTGTCCTGCCCCCGCTTAAGCATTCCTTATGATGCCAGCCGATGGGGCATGGGTCTTTCTCTCACCCCTTACATACCTCAGCTTAAAGTAATCATAGCTAGTTCAGCAGGATGTCTGTGTTTGAAGGGGAAAGAGGTGTAGTTAGGACTGCTGAATCCCCCCATAGCCTTATTAATACTATGTGTGGCCATGCTTGCTCCCCCTTCCCTCCCCTTAGTATCTGAAGACCAGGAAGTGGGGACCAGGACTGGGACTCAACATTCACTCAACAAGCATTTAGTAAGTGCCTGCTAAATACCAGAAGAAAGAAGGAATGAGGTAGGGCCAAGTTGTCAAAATGGGTCTTCCATACTCCCCAGTGAAGTTAGAACCAGATTAAAATGTAATTGGGAAGTAATTAACAAAATTAAATATAAAATATAATATACATATATATACACACATACTCATAGGCACACACACAGATAATGTAAATTTGAGGTTTTCTAAGCCAATATGCATCTTGGATTGGATTCTTCGAGACCCCATTTAGTGTTTTCTTGGTAAAGGTACTATGTGGTTTGCCATTTCCTTCTCTAGCTTTTTTTTTTTTTTTTGGCTGAGGCAATTGGGGTTAAGTGACTTGCCCAGGGTCACACAGCTGTTACGTGTCTGAGACCAGATTTGAACTCAGGTCCTCCTGACTTCAGGGCTGGTGCTCTATCCACTGCGCCACCTAGCTGCCCCATCTCTAGCTTATTTTAGAAGAGGAAATTGAGGCAAATAGAGTTAAGTAAGTTGTCTAGGGTCATTCAGATAGTAAGTATTTGAGGCTGGGATTTGAACTCAAGGCTTCCTGACTGGGTCAGGACTCTATTCACTGAACTACCTAGCTACCCAGTGGATAATAGAGAGCTTTTCTCAAAGCCAGGAAGATTTGGGTTCAAGTTCTGCTTTTGAGATATTGGCTATGTGACCCTCAATAAATTACTTAACCTCTCAGTGCTTCCAAGTTACTCTTCTAAGAATTGCAGAGAAGATACTTCTAAATTGTAGAGAAGGTACTGACCCTTGTTCCAGGAGTTCCTTATATTAATGAGGTCATGGATCCCATCCCACTCTTGTGTTCCTGGTTCTCTCTTGGGAACTAAGGATATACAAAGACAAACATGAACTGGTCCTTGTCCAAGACATTCTCTTGGGAAGAGAACTGATTTCTCCTTGATGTTCAACTGTTTCCATTGGAGTCCCTCAAGGACCCTGAAGACTAGGGACCTTTCCTATTTTTTTTTCTCAAACCCAAGAATCAATCAATAATCAAAAAATTGTTAAGCATCTATTATGTTCCAAGCACTGTACTAAGCTCTGGGAAGAAGGGGAAGAGAGATATTATCTAGAGTAGGAATATTTAGCTAGAAAAAATGGTCCCACTTAAGGTGTGATCTTCATTGAGTCTCTTTGCTTTAGTTTTCTTGGCAAAATGAGAAGGCTGAATTAAGGTCCTTTCTATCTCTAAAGTGGAGGGTTAAGAGAAGTCTTTCCTATAGTATCTACAAATAAACTATTCAGAGAGGAGCTTTGAAGTGGAATAGCCAGTTATAATGGAAGATTCATTATTCACTAGGCTAAGTCCCCACAAAGAGGAGTTGGGTCACTAGAAATCTATCTCCCTTTGGAGATCTGCTAGCTTACTGTGGTGTAAGTTCCCATTGACCAAGCAACTGTTACCTAATGGTTACAGAAAGGATGTGACCTCTGCCCATGCTCAGGCCTTTTTGTGATTTCTCATTCTTTGAGTTAGGGCCATGTAGATAGGCTTTGCATCTGAGGCTGTTGTCTAGGCAAACTGGCCCTCTGATCCTGGTTGAACAGAACATATAGAATCATTAGGGACCAATGAATCCAACCCTTATTTTTTTTCCTTTCTCAATTAGGAAACAGGCAAGTTGCAGGCGATTGACTTGAACTGAGATCTCTGACCCAGATTTGATCTTTCCATTTCATGGAAACTAGTCTCATCTGTCCCACCCAGCTTTCAAAAGAGGCCTAGAGTCACAGAACATATGATCTGTCCAAGGTCACATGGCTAACAAGTGCCCAAGGGAAGGCCCTCATCCAAGTCTCCTTATGCTAAGAGAAGAACTCTTTATACTGCCTTCTCAGATTCTCACTGAGGTCTTTTGGGCAGGTATAGAGAAAAGGAGAATTTAGGGCAGCTGTGTGGTACAGTGGCCAGAGCATTGGTCCTGGAGACAGAAGGATCTGTCAGATCTGGCCTCAGTTTCTGCCTATGTGATCCTGACTGCCTCCAAGAAGCAAAAAGAATTACAGCCAGAAGGCTTAGATACAAATCCTGATTCTGCTGCTTACTCTATGGAACACTGGGCAAATTATTTAACTTCTCTGGACCTCAGTTTCATCCTGTGTAAAATGAGGGGGTTGCTCAGATGGTTTCTGAAGTCCCTTCTGGCTCTTAATCTGTGATTTCATGATTTACCTTCCTTTGGATTCTACCACCACTATTTATTAAATGTTTATGTGCAGTGAGACAGAGAGATAAGGAGCTAAAATAGTCAAAAGTAGTGGAGAGCATTTCTCCACCGATTGGAAAAGCTCACAGACTTTCTGAAGGGGATGGCCCCTGAGTTGGACTTTAAAAATGTGTAAGATAAAGGAAATGGGAGAACAATTTTCAGATAGTTCTTAGATATAGGTGGGGAAGAGTGGGAATTTTTTTTTTTGGGGGGGAGTGGAGAGTCTAGATCTTGTACAGTTTTATTTAAATGTAGATTTTATGGTGGGAGACTCTGGGTGAGTGAGAGTTAAAGCTGGAAAAGCTATTGGGGCCAGTTCTGGGGTCTTGAGTACTGGCGGAGGAATTTGGATTTTAGCCTGTAGGCATTCAACAATCACTTAAGATTTTTGAAAGGGAGAGTAACGGGATTGATTGCCCTTAGTGAAATGAGTATTTAACATACACTGGATTACCTGCCATCTAGGGGCGCGGGTGGAGGGAAGGAGAGAAAAATTTGGAACAGAAAGTTTTGCCAGGGTCAGTACTGAAAAATTACCCATGGATATGTTTTGTAAATAAAAAGCTTTAATAAAAGAAAGAGAAATGAGTGTAGGATGGATTGAAGAGGGAGAGAGTAGAGTATGGGCAGAGAGAGAAATGAATTTAGACTCGGAAGGCCGGGATTTTAATCTTAGCCCTGCACCTCGCGACTTGTGTGATCTTAGGTGAGTCATTACTCTTGAATTTCCAGTTTCTCCTTTTTGCAAAAGGGATTTCACTCGATGACCTTGTGTCTAGACCTTGCGACTTCCAGTCTTGTGATCCTGCTGGAAGGGATATGGAGAATCTAGGTTTAGAAACTAACGCAGTAGAAACGAGGGACAAGATGGAAGGAGGTTGGAGGCAAAGTCCGGGGGAGTAACTACCAGATACTTGGAGATCTAAGAGCCTGAGAGCATGAGCACCTCATTTTACACAAGCCCCGCCCGTCTCCGTTTACTAAGTACTTTCCCTGGTCTTGCCTTCGCCTTCACTTCAGCCTGGAGCGGGCACGTTCTGGTCTAGCGGGGGGGCTATTGGAGCAAGTCGGCCCCAGGGAGTTCTGGCAGTGTCCAGCCTGGTCGTGGGACTGTAGGGGTAGTCTGACTAGGGCTGCGTTCGGAGATGGTACATGTCCCACGAGAAGTCAGTGTTGCCCCTCCTCCACCTTTCCCACCTAGTGGGAAGTTAAGATTTGGAAGGGTCCTTAGGCTATGCTTATCACTACTGACCCGGAGATATGTGACCTTGCACAAGTCCCTTTCCCTCTCTGAGCCTCAGTTTCCCCACAAACGAAACGACGGAGTAGAACTGGGGGATCCCCTAGGGCTCTTTTAGCTCTGACCTCCTAGGCTCCAAGCTGCCGCCCGCCCCCGCCTGTCTCGCCTTAAGTGACAGGAGCAGCTGCCCCCTCTGCTCCCCCGCCCCGCCTCCTCCTCCTCCTGGCCCCGCCCCGGAGAGGCCCCCTCTCTCAGCTTGGCCACCGCCCCGGCCCCACCCCGACCCTTTCCACTTGGCCTCTGCTACCTCCCGGGAGAGCTTAGGGGGTGGGGGCATTAGCTACCTAGCCGAGCTCGGCGGGGCCAGGATAATTGAAAGCAGTCGCTAATCGGGACCGGTTAGACCGGTCAGATCCTCTGGGTAGAGTCTCTCATTGGACTGTCTCCGCCCAGCTGACCGGCCAGGGCCCGGGGACCCGGGAAGGGACCTCGGACCAGAGGCAGAAGCAGGATGGGGGGTGACCGGCAGCACTACTACGGCCAGCATGGTAGGTGGGCATCTCCCTTGGCCCTCCCCGTTCACAGCCTCTGTTCCTGCTCCTCAGGCAGCCGGCGGGGCTTCCACTGAGATCCCCCAATGCTCTCCAGCACCTCTGGGTCCTGGAATGCAGGACGGAATGTGCTGCGGGGCGCGCTCATGTCTGGGCTGTTCTGAACCCCTTTTCCATCGTGCAACTCCCGGTGGTTGTGTGTGTGTGTGTGTGTGTGTGTGTGTGTGTGTGTGTGTGTGTGTGAATGTTATAGTGGTGGGACTGGGCTTGGAGATGCTTAGGGGCCCCTTGACTTAAGCCCAGTGTTCTCAGTTACCTTCCCCCTGTGGATCCCCAAATGCAGCGGGATTCAGCACTGGGGCCAAGGCGCGGGGGCGGTGATGCTGCTGCCTGTTTGAGCCCTTCTTGGCTCGCCTTGGTCCGTTCCTCTCCTTTTTCTGCTGCTCCCCCGCCTGTTCCTTTCCCTCCCCTCAGAAGCATCGCTGAGCACATCATGAAATGCTCCTTACGAGTTCAATACGGGCAGAGGGGTTAGCTGACCCTGGATGGGTGGGTAGGGATTCCAATTGCCTCGGCTCCAGATCCAGTCTAGCCCAATTGGTCCTCTCCTGGGCTGCACTCCCTTCCCCCAACTTCCTTGATTTGTGTAGCTTGGCAGTTGGGAGGGGGGGAGTGTGTTAATTAAGATAATGTTAGTAAATTAATGTCCTTTAAATCCCTAAGGCGGTTGGCCGGGCCCTGGAGATTTTAGCGTGGGAGGCAGTCTAACAAAGTGCTTCTGTTTTGGCTGCCCCGAGTTTCTCTCCTGGGACACCTTCCCCCTTTCCCCCCACCAGGTTCCTCTTCCCATTGGTTTGGGAGTGACTCCAGCGACCTCCCTGATGAGAATTTTAAGGAGAAATCTTGGAGAAGGGATATCATTGGGATGTAGTTAGGAATTTTTGGTCAGGTCCTCAGTGGCCAAAATTCTGGGTCACTCAAGGCCAGAACGGGGGAGGGGCTGAGGCCACTGGCTTCCCTGACTGGGCTTTGGGGTGTGTTTCTCAGGAACGCCTCAGAAATATGACCCAACATTCAAGGGCCCTATTTACAACAGGTGAGATTGGGTCTAATTCGGGAAGGGAAAGGGTCCCTAGCTCCCTTCTGCTTAACCCCTCCCTGGTCCTCAGTCCACCTGACTTCCAGCCTCTGTACTATGCTCATTTCCCAGCACCCTGGCTCCCTTGGGTCTTGCTCAGCTCTTCCCTATCTCTGGTTTTTCATCCAATGGCTTTTTGTCATGTGTCCTGGTCCATGGGCCCCATTCCTCTATCATGCTCTGCTGTTTCCATAGCTCTCTTGCTTCATCCTTGTTCCGTTATTTTTTGGGGGGGAGAGGGAGTGGAGTTTCCCACAGGGTTGTTTAGGACTGACCTGCTTTTTCCTTTTCAGAGGCTGCACCGATGTTATTTGCTGTGTGGCCCTATTCATAGCCATTGTGGGGTACGTGGCTGTGGGCATTATAGGTACGTGGGGGACTACCACAATCCAGGGCATGATTCTGCAGTTTTGTGTATTTGATCCTTTTCTTAGGGATAAAAATGATTAATCCAACCATTTAATATAACTGACATTTAAGCACCTACTATGTGCTTGTGAATCCCCCATGTTCACTTTGGAACAATAGAAGGGTGAAAATTTCTCAGGCAAATCACACTTTAAAGAGACAGGTATATAAAGATGCAGTTAGGCAGCATTTTTTAGGTGCCTACTCTGTGCCAGGCACTGTACTAAGAAAGGCAAAAGACAGTTATTTCTTGTTCTCAAGGGACTTGTGTACAGTGGAATCTCCCTTGGTCTAATGTGGGGGGTGGGGGTGGAGGGGTGTTGTTGATGTTTCAGTTTATCCTTCATAATGGAGTAGGAGCATGACATCAGGAAAATGATATCATGACTTACAAGTGAATTGGATTTAATCGAGGCAGGGCTGTGTAAAGTCACCAGCCTTCATTCTTTCCTGGAGCCATCTGGATCCAGTGGCAAAATAAACAGAACGGTGGAGAAGACCCCAAGTGTATGTTAAAGGCAAAACGTTAGATTCAGTTAGGGTTCATGAAAACTGAGAGATTATTTGAGCTAAAGTGAGCAGAGAAGACTTCATAAAAGAGATGGCACCAGATTTGGGTCTTGAAGAACAATAGGAAGGATTTCAGGAGGCAGAGCTGAAGAAGATAATGTAGGCTTGAGGGAGCCTGTGAATACACAAAGACACCATGTAACTTGGAAACAGCAAAGGGCAATTTGAGAGAAAGGGAGAGAGAGATTGAGAGATTTCTAAAGTGCTTTGAGGTTCACTAAGTACTTTTCTTATCCACCCCTGAGAGGGATGCAGTGAGTGGTGAGATCACTGGCTTCCAAGGCAGAGGACCTTGGATTTGAATTTTGTTTTTGCTGTTACCTATTATGTATGTGCCCTTGGCCAACCCACCTTTAAAACTGATAAAGTTGGACATGTTAAATGCTAAATGGCCCTTCTAGCTCATTTCTATGATTCTATTCCCATTTTATGGATGGAGATACTGGGGCTTAAAAGAGAACAAGTCATTTAGCCCTTGTATTTTGAAGTGTTCCTCACCACCCTTTCCCCTGGTGTATAAGGATCAAATATCCAGGTCCCATGATTCCAAAGCCAGTGGCTGAGCCTTTTGGGGGTTATGACAGCTGAGGAGGAAGGGGTAGGGTATATGGAACTTAAAAATTTTGACTTATCTGCAGCCTGGACTCATGGAGACCCTCGGAAGGTGATTTATCCTACAGACAGCCGTGGGCAGTTTTGTGGGCAGAAGGGGACACCTAATGAGTAAGTCTTTTTCCCTGCACCCCAGTGCCTCCCATCCTAGCTCCCCATTTCCCCTGACCTTGATTCCTAGGCCAATTCCAGCCTTTGGCTTAGCAGACTGGCATATGAAGGGCAAGGAAATCCTGGGTCCTGTGCCATAGATAGGGAGGTGTGAGACAGAGAAACCTAGCCCAGGCACTGAGACTGATACCCTCCCCCATTCTTTACATTGCCTTCCAGGAACAAGCCTTTCTTGTTTTACTTCAACATCCTGAAATGTGCTAGTCCCTTGGTGCTGCTCCAGTTTCAGTGTCCAACCACGCAGGTGAGTGAGTGACCCAAACATAAGCCAGATTCAGGCCCCCTTTCCCGGCCCTTCTGATGGGAGGGGTGGGAACCAGAAGGACTCTGGGCCAGGTCTGTGGGTGGTGGCCACAGTGTCTGGTCCGGACTGGAGGGAAAGCCAGACCTTGGTCCCGGCTGAGCCCGGTTCTCTTATTCCCTCTCTTCCCCCAGATCTGTGTGAAGAACTGTCCTTCTCGATATCTTACCTATCTCCAAGCCTCTTCCCCCTCTCACTCCCAGGACCTGGACTATTATAAACAATTCTGCGTTCCAGGATTTGGCCAAAGCAAAATCAAGGTATTGGGGGTAGAGGGAAGTGAAAACCTACCAGGAACATTGCAATAAGGTGGGGAAACAAGGGTCTGACAATTACAGCCGGAGAGGCAGGGGATTGAAATGGAAAAAGCCCCTGGAAGTGAATCTAGGTTTGTTGATCACTACCAGTGTGTTCCAGGGAAAAGAGTGCTCACTGGCTCTCAGTTCATTATTTTACTGCCTTGTCCCTCATCTATTTAAAAAGAGAAATAAGAAGGGGTTAAGGCCCTTTCCAGCTCTAAGCTTCCTTTGACCTCGGTGAACTGGGTAATCTACTTCCTTTCCCTGGGCCTAAATTCCCTTATCTACAAAATGTAGGCTGGGGTGGGGAAAGGGAGGAGTTAGACTGAATAAATATGAATAAGCTTGTATCTACCTCGTGAATGTTTGAGGTTCCCAAGTTTTCCTTACCCCTCCCCTCCACCTTATGATGTAAGTATCCTCATTTTTGTGTCTAGCCCTCGGGATTTCTTTGGTGTCAGGAAACTGTGGGAAGTTCTCCTCTGCTAATGGAGCTCATCCTTCCTTCTTCAGTTTCTAGTCTGAGAGTGTAGTCCTGAGGCACTGAGATTAAGTGATAGTCCAGGGTCCCAAGGTCAGGGTTTCCCAGAGGTGAGCCTGGACAGCCAGGTTTTCTGGCTTTCTAGCCTCCTTGACTTCCACCCTGCCCCTCGCTTCATTTTATAGATAAGGAAACTGAGACTCAAAGGGTCAGTGATTTGTTTAGGCTTGTACAAAGTGGTGAGACCAAAATCCAGAGCTGACATCTACTACATTGAGTTCCCTCTAAGTGCTGTCTAAGGTGTCTCAGCTTTAAATGTGTCTTGTTCTATAGCTTAGTACCTGGGCCCGGAGGGCTACTGACCACCGGGGTTGAAAGAGGCTGGGGGTAGGGCTGGGGGGTGGGGATGAGGCTCCTCTGTAGCCTGACTCCTCCCTTTCCATCTCTCCTTTCCGCAGAGTCCTGCTGAAGTTTTTAGGGATGGAGACTGCCCTGCGGTGCTCACACCCAGCAAACCTTGTGAGTGCTGGAAGTAGGGAAAGGAGGGAAGGACTGCTTCTGGGGAAGAGGTCTGGGCAGATTTGTGACTTTTGACCGTCATTCCCAACAGTGGCTCGGCGATGCCTCCCAGCTATTGAGACCCACAAGGGTGTGATCACTGTGGGCAATGAGACCACATTTGACGATGGCCATGGCCAGAAGAGAAATGTGTCGGAACTGGTGGAGGGAGCCAAGTAAGGAGAGGGTGCCCCGAACTTCTCTTCTCTTCCCGTCAGAGGGGAAGGAAGGAAGAGGGAGGGAGAGCTCCCTGGACCAGAGCAGATTCACTTTCCTAGGGCTTTGGGAGGGGATGAAGGGGCCAGGCTGAGTTGGGACCACCCTTCTCCAAAATAAATTTTTTTCCTTTAATCCTCCTCAAACCACCTCAGGAAGGCAAATGTGGTGCTGGAGGCAAGGCAGTTGGCCATGCGTGTGTTTGAGGATTACACTGTGTCCTGGTATTGGATTCTCATGTGAGTCTGGACCCCGAACTCTTGGGGAGTGTTGGGGGAGAGAGCGTACATCACGAGGCTGAGGATCTGTCTTTTCTCTTATTGTTCCTGAGCCTCTCATTCCCTTGGGAGGAAAAGGTCTAAAGCTCCTTGGTCTCTTGGTGACTGGGTCTGTGTGTCCAGCTCTTTTATTTTTGGCTTCCTTTGGGGAGGGAGTGGAGTTGGTGCAGGCAAAGTGCCTAGGAAGGGGGAGTGGTGGTCTGACTCACTCTTCTTCCTCCTCTCTTCCTGCCTGCCCCAGTGGTCTGGTGATTGCCATGGCTCTGAGCCTCATCTTCATCATCCTCCTCCGCTTCCTGGCTGGGATCATGATCTGGATTATGATAGTCATGGTCATCTTGGTGCTGGGCTATGGTGAGAATCCAGGAGTCTCAGACCACACCTTTTCCACATCTTAAAGAGCCCTGACAGTTCCAGATCTCTCTGCTGACCCCCAAGACTCTGAGGTCCCTCAATTCTCCCTGAAATTCCCCATTCTGATTCCTCTGAGGATTCAGACTGAGACTTCCAATCTCTCCCTGTACCTCCAATTCTGTAAAATACTCTTAAGGACTTCCACTCCTTTCCAGCAGGCCCATTTCTGAGATGTTCCTGGTGAGGTGTCTTCCCTTAGTTTATAGTATCCTTTAAACTGGAGCTCAAGGGCCCAGAATCACCTTATCTTCTCCTCCCCAGGAATCTTTCACTGTTACATGGAATATTCCCGACTCCGAGGTGAAGCAGGCTCTGATATTTCCATTGGAGACCTGGGCTTCCAGACTGACTTTCGGGTATATCTGCACCTGAGGCAAACCTGGCTGGCTTTCAGTGAGTGCACACATCGGGTCCCCCACTCCCCAGTCATCCAGTCTGGCCCCTGTGCCCTCCTCACCTTCCCATACTCACTTACCCTAGATCTGCTAATTGAGATTTCCTGTTGAGGGAAGGGGAAAAGCATTTTAGCACCTCCTATCTGCTATGCACTGTGCTAAATGCTTTACAAATATTTCATAAAATAATATACCCTTGGAAGTTGGTGTTTTTATCCCTATTTTAGGAGGAAATTGAGGCAAATAGGGTAAATGACTTATGCAGAGTCACACTGCTAATAAGTACTTGAGAATGGATTTGAAGTCAGGACTTCCTGGCTCTAGGCCCTCCTAGCAGAGCCCAGACATGGCTGAGAGCCAGGACTGCTAAATTAGGAACATCCCTCTGTCCCCACCCCCATCTGCCCCACCGTTAGCCTCTGAGCTACAAAGTCCCTGACCCCCTTTGCCCTGATTGTCTTTGTGACATCTCTCTAGGCCTCTATTTCTCCTTACCTATAAAGTGAAGCAGAGGGAGTTGGACTCCCTTCTTATGTCCATGGCCCCTTCCAGCCCTGTCCTTAAGCACCATGTTTCTATGCTCCTTTCCCTGGGGGGATGGGATGGGGTGGGCTGGCTTATCCTCCTTCCTCCCCCATCCAAAGTGATCATCCTGTGTGTGCTGGAGCTCATCATAATCCTCCTGCTCATATTCCTGAGAAAGCGCATCCTTATTGCCATTGCCCTCATCAAGGAAGCCAGCAGGTGACAGAGCTGGTGGTGAATGGGGGACTGGGGCTGCAGAGAGAGAAGCAGGATACTGGAGGGGACTGGGGATGGAGCTGGGCTGGGGACTGAAGGGGACTGGGAGAGCTGGGCAGGATACTGGAGGGGATTGGGGAAGGAGCTGGGGCTGGGAACTCACAAAAAGGCCAAGAGAAGCAGAAGAGCTTGAGGGGAGGCAGGGCTTGGGGGAAGCTCTGTGGCAAAGACAACTCAAACCTTAAATCCCCTCTTTTTTGCTTCCTCAGGGCTGTAGGCTATGTCATGACCTCCCTGCTATACCCACTTTTTACCTTTTTCCTCCTCTGCCTCTGTATTGCCTATTGGGCCAGCACTGCTGTGTATCCATTTGTTGATTCCCAACCTTCCCTCTGTCCAGTTGCCCGTTTTCCCTAGCCTTCATCGGTCCTGCCCTCCCTCTTTTTTTTTCCCTTGGGACCTTGGTGAAGGAAGGGGTCTGCAGTCTCTTACCCTTATCCATGATCCCCAGGGATGGGGTTGGAGCTGGAGGGACTTGCTCCTTTACCATATACTTGGAGTTAAGAGCCTTTATTGAGCATTTAGCTTCCTCTCTACTTCCAATGAGGCTATCTACAAGGTCTTCAACGACACAGCCTGTGTAGCTGCTGGACAAACGTGTGATCCAGAGGTGAGAGGCCAGTAAACCAGGATTGGGATCAGGGAAAAGCCTTCCAGGGAGTCATCTGTAGTCCCTCTCCATGGGCATCCTGGCTAATTCCTATGTTCCCTTCAGGCCCCCACACCAATCACAGCCTCTTGTCCCTTCTGACATTGCCTCTCTATCTCCCTGCAGACTTTCCATACCTCAAATGTGACCCGATTGTGCCCTGATGCTCGATGCCAGTTTGCCTTCTATGGTGGGGAGACTGGCTATCACCGGGCGCTGCTCGGCCTGCAGATCTACAATGTCTTCATGTTCTTCTGGCTGGCAAACTTTGCACTGGCTTTGGGCCAGGTGACACTGGCCGGCGCCTTTGCCTCCTATTATTGGGCCATAAAAAAGCCAGATGACCTTCCTGCCTTTCCTCTCTTCTCCTCCTTTGGCAGGGCACTCAGGTCTGCAAGGGTTAGGGCTGAGGCCAGAACCTTGGGCACCAACTCCAGGGAATAGGGATGGGCCCTGGGGGGGGAAGTGAGGTAGGGGACACCTGCTGATACTCCCTTTCCTTCTGCCCCAGTCCCACCTTCTCCCAGATTGTATCCAATATATAGAGGGGAAAGTCAAAGTCTTGGAAGGGAAAGGGCCTCATCCTCCCCTATTTACATCACAGTGGGAAGTAACTAATCAATCACCTGCTCCCTGTTCAGGTACCACACAGGCTCCTTAGCCTTTGGCTCCCTCATTCTTGCCATTGTGCAGGTAATCCGTGTGATACTTGAGTATCTGGACCAGCGGCTCAAAGGTGAGAGGGGTACATGGGGGGAGGGAGGTGGTAAATCCTGAATGGACAGTTGATTTGCCCTGGGCTAGGAGTCAGGAAGTGGTAGGGGCCACTTAATACATTCTGTATTCCCTCCCCTCCAGCTGCAGAGAACAGATTTGCCAAGTTCCTCATGACGTGTCTCAAGTGCTGCTTTTGGTGCCTGGAGAAATTCCTCAAGTTCCTCAATAGGAATGCCTATATCATGGTGGGTGCCCTGGGAAGCCCCCACCTTCCTTACCATCCCCCATATGGTGGTCATTCTCCCATGTTCCTCCAAGGAACATGCCTTCAGTCTCTCTGAGTGAGCTCCTAGCTGCTCTCTTTTAGCACTCCAAGTAACCCTGGAGTTTCCTTTCCCACCTCTGTCCCCCTCCTAGCTATTTCCTCCATCTCTCCCCTAGCTTCTTAAATTGTGGATCTCAACCCCAAGTGGGGTCTTGTAATTGAATGTGGGGCTTGCCAAATTATGATTGCTTTTCAGTAAATGTTTAATTAGTATACCTATTTTATATAATTGGGGTCACAAAAATTGATTGGGTGAAAAGTGGTTGAGAACGAAAAAGATTACGAATCCTTCATCTATCTCAGTTGGAAAACATGATGAGCCCTTTTGAGGATCTGTACTTGCCCTAAGGCCTTCCTCCTCCCCTTACCATGTACCCATATACACACACACAGATTGCCATCTATGGTACCAACTTCTGTACATCTGCCAAGAATGCCTTCTTCTTGCTCATGCGGAACATTATTAGGTAAGAGCAGAAAATGTCCTCTCCTTCCCCTCCTTTTGTTCTTCTTTCCTGGTTCCCCTCGGACCTCTTTCTAGGTTTCTCTTCCTCCCTCTAGTCTGATTCTCAGCTTCTCTCCTGTAATCCAGGGTAGCTGTCTTGGACAAGGTCACTGATTTCCTTTTCCTCTTGGGAAAGCTTCTGGTTGTGGGGAGTGTTGGTAAGTCATGCTTGCCCTTCTCCCAGTGTCCAGGGGAGAGCCCCAAGCTTCTCTGGTCTTAATTCTCCATCCTCCACAGGAAAGAGGAATACAGTGTAATAGGGGCTAGAGGGGGCCCTTTGGCCTCAATGAAGCCTGATTTCACTCTGGATCCTGGAGTGGGGAAGGCTCTTGAGGTGAGTGGGTATTTTGGAAGTGCTATTACTGAATTCATGCCCCTGGGCTTCCTTATTTCTCCAGGAATTCTGGCATTCTTCTTCTTCACCCACCGAATCAAGATTGTAGAGGACACAGCACCTTCCCTCAACTACTACTGGGTTCCCATCCTGGTATGGATCTTCCTGAGTCCTGGACAAGGGCTTAGATCTCATAGGATTCTAGATTGAGAGCTAAGAGGGAGCTTGTGGTCAGCCAGCCAGCCAACTTAATTCATTTTACTGATGAGCAGCATAGTGCAGCCCAGAAGTGAATTGTCCAAGATCACAGTTGTAGACCACAGTCAACAAGCATTGATGAAAGTGATAGATAAGGAATTAGGGGCAGGGCTTGTATTTTCTGTGTCTGCTAAATCAGATGGTTAGTGGCCTAGACTAGCCTACTTCATCCTCAGCACCAGGCTGGGGACAGCGCCGAGGACAGAGTTGGAAAAACCATGGCTGTGTGTGTGTGGGATGTCTGTGTGTGTTGAATACACACACAAACACATGTTCTAGAGCTGGAAGACATTTACCCAGCAGGGTCACAAAATGGGTGGGATTTGAGCTAAGAATTTTCTCTTAGGGATTAGAATGGGACCACTGGTGTAGGGGGAGTTCCCAAGAGAAGAAACTCCTTCACCAATACAGTCTTAAGAATTGCCTAGAGCAAGGCTAGGTTAATTGACTTGCCCAAGAAATAGTTGTTAGAGGCAAAATTAGAATTTGGGGGTGGTCTTAGCTTTGGGGAGCTCACTTTCCCCTTTGCCATGTTGCCTGTAGGGACCGCAAGCAGACTGTGCTCTGGCCAGAGCACCTTTCCTTTTGTGTCCGGCTCATGAGTCGGACTGTGATCGGGAACAAAATTTAGTGGGGAGAAGGCTGGCTAGAAGAAAGTGTCTTTTAGGGAGCTGAATCAGGCAGCCTGTGCAGGTGGAGTTGGGAAGATGACTTTGAAGGAAGCCAGGGACCAGGACTGGGGCGGGTTCAGTGAGCGGGGCTGTCTGTCTCTCCTGGACAGACGGTGATCATCGGCTCCTACCTGATCGCCCACGGCTTCTTCAGTGTCTACGGGATGTGTGTGGACACGCTCTTCCTCTGTTTCTGTGAGTACCCAGGGGGCCTGGGCACAGCTCTCCCGCAGGGTCGTGCTGCCCCAGCCCCTCCCTCTTGGAAGGCCTGGTTTGTGTTCTTGTTTCTCCCCTCCCTGAGGGAATGCACAGGGACTGGCTTCCCCCCCTCCGCACCCTGCTCCCTTCTCCCCTACTTCACACTCACTCCCCGCTCCTCTGCTGCCCCCCGGGCCCCCCCCCCCCCCCACTCTGTGCTGCAGCTCTGACCATCTTCTCCCTGACCTGCCCAACTCCCCACTGGGGGGATGTCACCCTGAGGGACTGAGTGCTTGGTGTTTCTGGCCTTGGTTGGGAAATCTGTAGCTGCCACTAACTGGTTTCTCCGTCTGTTTCTCTCTCTCTCCCATGTCCCTGACCCTTCTCTGCTCCTCTGCTGCCTGGCTCCCCATGTCCCCTTGTCTTTTTCTCCCTGCCTGTCCCCCTCCTTGCCCTACCCCCCAATTCCTGGGGGTGGGGGGGAGCTCAGGTGAGGACCTGGAGCGTAACGATGGCTCCCCCGAGCGTCCGTACTTCATGTCCCCTGAGCTGAGAGACATCCTGCTGAAGGGGAATGCTGAGGCCGGGAAGAGTGAAGCACAGGAGGAATAGGGTGTTCTTGGGTGTGGGGGTATTCTGGGCCCCCTGCTGACACATGGAGTGCCAGGGAGATGTAATGTGTTTGCAGACTGGGAACCAGGCAAGGGCCCAAGGCTACTTTTCTCACTGGGGATGTGGTGGGATGCGGGCACAAAGACATGACGCCTCCATGGCAAAAGCAAAGGGACAAGGCTGGATTGTGCTTGTGTCTAGGATAAAGTGTCATCCCGTAGGTCCCTGTCCTGCTCCTTGACCCTCATCTCCCTCCTGCTGGCCAAGCCCTCCCCATCTTCCCTGCCTCTTCCTCCTGCCCCCATCCCCTAAGGTCTGTGCCCTCTCATGGACCCCCTCTCCTGGGCCCTCTCTCTGCAGTGGAGGACCTGGAGCGGAATGATGGCTCCGTGGAGCGGCCATACTTCATGTCTTCCAACCTGAAGAAGCTCTTAAACAAGACCAACAAGAAGCTAGCTGAAGCCTAGAACTCCTCCCAGGCCTCCATGGAGGGGAGGGGAGGAGGTGGTTTACATTAGGGTCAGTACATGCCATGGCCCCCCGAGGGCTTCAGCCCCCACTAACTCTGCCAACTCCACTCCCCCTCCCACGGGCTCTTTGATGAGGGGGCCTCCTTTAGTGCACAATGGTTTACACTCTTAGGGTAGGGCAGCCAGTCTCCAACCCCTCCTATCCTCGGCCCCTTCTTCAGTGGACTCATCCATTTAAGAGACTGCCAGTCACAGGCCCTCAATGAGTTACTTTTTTTGGGGGGGGAGGGGGAGATATTCTTGTGCTGAGAGATCTCCAAGAAAGATGTTCTCTTCATTATTCTCTTGGTTCCCTAATCAAGAAGGTTTTTTTCTTGTCAGCCCTTTTGGCTTGAGGCTAGGCTCTTTTTCTCTGACCCTGAGAAGGTCTGAGGAAGGGACAGGCTCAGCTTTCCGGATTCAGTTCTGGGATCCACCTGGCCCAGGAGGTCATTTTGCAAGAGTGGATGAAGGGGAATGTTAATAACTTATTCTGCTGCTTTAAAGATGTTTTTTAACCTACTCCTGGCCAATGTGTTTCTACCTGAAAAGGGTCTATTTTTCTGACTCATTTCATACTTGTGGGCGATAAAACTCTCTTGAATTTTGCATATGTATTCCTGTTCTTAGGCTCAGAGGCCGAGGTTGGATGTGGATTGTGGATGGACCTGCCAGTTGGTGTGTGTGTGTGTATGTGTGTATGTGTATGTGTCTGTCTGACAGACAAAGCAAGAGCTAGAGCAAGTGCATTATACCTCCCTTGTACCTGTACTACATCTGCTTTTAGCTTGTTTCAGGATGGTTTGCAGGGAGGTACTGAGTGGTGGGAGGCCCTTTGTCTTCCATCTTCTCTTCCATCAGGGAAAAGGAGAGAGGGGAAGGGATGGGAGTCAAGGGCCTGATGGAGTATGGCAGGCATAGGAAATGTTAGTCTGGGGAGGAGAATGAAAACTAATAGCCTTTTAATGGAAACCTGATGGAAGGGCTGGGAAGGTTCTCCTCCCTCTCTTGATATGGCTGGGATCCCAAGGGCATTCTCTTCATATGAAAGGAGGAAGGCTTAGCAAAAAAAAAAAAAAAAAAAAAAAAAAAGATAACCAGGAGGTGGTACAGGGCAAATGAGCTTTCTCTCTCTCTTCTTCAGCCCTAGGGCTGGGCTCAGCTAATCAAGATTGTTTTGTTTCACTTGCTTATGTGGATATAGGCTCTCTTGAGCCTAATATTAATGTCCTGAAATTCTATCCAGTAAGCTTTATTTCATTTTCCCAAAGAGGGAGTACTTCCCAACCTTGGGGCCTCCCACATCCTGTGCCTGCTCTAAGACTCCTGTCCTCCCTCGGGCCCAGTTGTCTGTGTGCTCCCCTGATTCCCCACTCCCTACATCTAACTGCATTCCAACCATTAATAAAAGTGCCTATTTGTACCAAGAGCCTGGCCCTGTGGTGCTTTGTTCTAAGGAGGGCTGGGGGGAAGAGGGAACCTGCCTCCAGATCTGGGACCAGTGTCCCAGATCAATCCCAGGTTTGTCCCCAAGGAATTGGGAACAATCATCTCTTTTCAACTTTCTGAATCCCACATCTAAAAGAAAACTTCAGGGGCCGACCTCACACTCCAATGCAAACAGCCTAGCCAGCTCTGTGTAAGACTCATGTTGGGCACTAAGGGGAAGATAAGGTGAGTTTATGATTAGGTGAGGCCTTAGATAATGTATATATCCATCCAAATAGTGATAAAATTAAGCAATCTCTTGATGCCCTGCTTAGATCTTAATTCCTCACCTAGATCAGCCACCAGCTGGTCAGCCAGCTACTACATGATGATTTCCTTTGGCAGGGGGGATGGTTCCAGTTCATGGACTAACTTTATTTTTTATTTATTTATTTTAAATTTTAATTTATTTTTAAAAAATTTTTATTTTATTTTATTTTTATTTTATTTTATTTGCATAACATACGTGTGGGTAATTCTTCAACAATAACCCTTACATAGCTTTCCGTTACAAATTTTTCCCCCCAACTCCCCACCCCTCCCCTAGATGACAGGATATCCACTACATGTTAATTATGTTAAAATATTGGCAAATCGAATATATGTATACATATTTCATGGACTAACTTTAGAACTTGCCTCAAGCCAGGAAATCCTGGGTTCAAGACTTCCCTCTAAAATGTAAAATGTACTGAACGAATCTCTTGCTGCTTTAGTCAACTCAGAAGTGAAAAGGTTTGTGGATAGTTTCCTCAATAGGAGTTTTTTTTTTAAATTGAAGAAATTGCAGGTCCAGATTGAAAAACAAAAATTTTCACCCAATTATGCACATAAAGGAAAAAACAAATGGAGAATATATATAGTCTAGGATAGTTATGAAATGCAGATAAATGGATAGCCCATATGTTGGTCAGTCAGCAGAAGTGTGTCCTAAATGGACCAAAGATGGACAATAAATTGAACTTAGGTTCAGTAGGAAAGTAGGCTTGATGGAATTTAGAAAACTGCATATTTTAAATGGAAAATGGAAATTTTTAAAATGGAAAAATTTCCCACCTCTACCTTTATACATTGAAAACATAAAAAGTTCTTTTTATAAATACACATAGTTGAGCAAAACAAAAGCCACCATTAGTTTTGTCCCAAAATTCCATGTTGCCATCTGCCTCTAGTTCATCACTTATCAGAAGGTCAGTAGCATGCTTAATCATGAGTCCTGGAATCATGGTTGAGCACACACTACATTGAGCACCGTTCTTAAGTCTTTTAGAATTTGTCTTTATATATTTTTTTTCTCTTGCTCACCTCACTCGGCATCAGTTCCTACAAGTCTGAAGATTTTTCTGCAAACTCGTCCTATTCATTTGTTATTGCATGATAGTATTCCTTGGCATTCATATACCATAATCTGTTCAGCCATCTCCTGAGAACCAGTTCTTTGTCACCAGGAAGAGCTACTATAAATAGCTGCAGTGCTTTTAATGACCCATATCTTTCAATAATAGTATTCCTCAGAACTCTTGGTTCTCAGTAATAAAAGTTACAGTCTTTAAAGGATTGCTACAATCATTCAGGAAAATTAAGAGGCAGATGGTGAACCCGAGTTGGCTGTAGCCAATGTAGGATGAACTATTCATAAGGGGCTTAATGATTAGGGAGATGTATGGTAGGAAGAGGAAGTGGGCTGGTCATGAAGGAAAGCTTGGGATAGCATACCCAACTGCCAGCTTGAATGTTCTTTATCTATACAAAGGCAAGAGATCATATAAAGAACCGCCCCCCCCCAAAAAAAAATGCTGGGTAAATCCCTTTAAGTGAACTTGCAAGAGAATGGAGATAATCTGCACTGTGGATGCACATTTAGATCATTTATGAGAATTGTTCACAATTATCCAAGTCAACAATGTTTCAGACAATTGGGCAATGTGAAAACAAGAAAAGCCCCCTAAGGAGCCCATCTAAATAAATAAAAAATACACTGTTAATTGGAAAGAGGAGACCAGGACAAACTTGAGGTGAGATTTTGGCCTGAATTCTGAAGGAAACCAGGGAAAGTATTCCAGGCATGAGGGATTGTCAATAAAAGAACATGTTGGGAGTCCAGTATCATTTTTAAAGCATATCTGAAAAGGAAAGTGTAATAAGACTGGAAAGGTAGGAAGGGTCTTTAAATGCCAAACAGGACTCTTTCAGATACTGGAGGTAATTAGGAGACACTGGAATTTATTGATTAGAGTGGTCGACATCAGACCTGATCTAGGAAATCACTTTGGATGCTAAATGGAGGATAGATTGTAACGAGAGACACGAAGCTGGAAAGACATGCAGTAATCCAGGTAAGAGGGAGGAGGGCCTTGAGTAAGGTAGTTACTGTGAGGAGGGAAGGGGATGCATGGGAGAGACATGAAGGTAAACCATAGAAAAGTTTGGAAGCAGAGAGAATAAACTTTGTTTTGGATGTGTTGAGTTTGAGATGTCTATGGGACATCCACTCAGATGTCTAAAGGGCAGCTATTAATGGGGGAACTGGAGTTCAGATGAAAGACTAGGAGAGAAGACCTGGGAAAAAGTCTTGGGGGATACTCATAGTTAAGTTAAGGGACGTGTTTTAGATGAAGAACCAGCAAAGGAGACTTTGAAAGAGCATTCAGAAAGGTAGGAGAAGAACCAGAAGAGAGCTGTCTCAAAAATCTAGAAAGTTTCCAAGATGTTCACTAATGTCAGCTGGAATTTAGGGTAGGACAGTGGATAGAGAGAACTAAGCCTAACTTCAGGAAGACGAGTTCAAATCTAAATCTAGACATTTCTAGTTTAGATCCTGGGCAAAAAAATTTAACCTCTTTGCCTCAGTCTCCTCATCTGTAAAATGGGGATAATAACATCTATCTCGCAGGATTTTGAATTTCAAATATTTGTAAAGCATTATAAATATACTAGTTACTAAAGGCTGAAGAAAGGTCAAGCAGGATGAGGATGGTAAATCTGGAGTAAATTTCATGTGAATAATGAGGTCAGCGGCCAGACTGAAGTTTTGCAAGTGGGCTGGAGAGGAAATGGCCTCTAATATAGTTTTCTCAAGTAATTTTTTAAAAAAGGAAGAAGAAATATCAGATGACAGCTAGAAGGGATGATCAGATCAGGAAATTTTAAGGATAGAAAACAGGGTAACAGGGAACTAATCAGAAGATAGGAAGAGAGACAAATTTAGGGAATAGAGACTGTGGGGACATCTGCCAAAGATGGGAAGGGAAAGGATTAAGGGTTCCTGAAGGGGAATTGCTTTGGGTAAGAAGGATCACCTCTTTATCAGAGATAGGTGTACTGGAGGAAAACAGTGGAGAAAGATGTCTGAGTTGATATGAAAAGGAAAGAAGAGAACACTTTTTTTTTTTTTTTTAAGTTAAGTAGGAAGTAACTCAGCTAAGAATAAGAAAAGGAGGTGCCATGGGAGGTCTGCAAAAGAATGAGGACTGGAACAGCTGCTGAGGTGAGTGGGCTGGTGAACTGATTATAAGAGTGCCTTGCTGCAGTGAGGGTCCAGCGAAGATCATGTTACATAAATTTGTGGTGGACCCAATCAGCAGGGTTTCATGACAAATTGAAGGGAGTAGATCATTTGACTGTACAATTCTGTTCAGTGGTCTTAGAATCAGGATTAAGAATGGTGGGAGTGATCTAGGGGTGGAGTTTGTTGAGGTACATTTGGCCGTAGGAAAATAAATATAAGAATACAGAGAATAGTGTAAAGTTGAAGTGGTTCATCAAGGTGTTTAGATTGAGAAGGAAGGAGAGGTGATTAGGAAAGGACTGAAGGGGGATAGGTATGGAGGTCATATGGAATTTAAAACAAAGAATGTTAGAATGATAAACAATTTTAAAAAAGGGTATTTCAAAGTCTATTAACATTGAAGCAGAACAGGTGAGGGTGATAGCAATATGAGGAATATGATCACCTTTTTATTTATCAGAGGTGGACGGAAGGAATGGATCACAGAAAATGAAAATAAATATTTTAGGGAGCCTCAATGTGTATGTTGAAATGTGACAGAGAGACAGGAATTATGGTAGAGAGAAAAGCTGAGTCAGGCAGTAAACTCATTTATTGTCCTGAATACCTGTACAGCTTATAGCTGATAAAGGTGTTTTTGCCACAGATGCCTGAATAGGATAGGATGTGAATTTTTTTTTTTTTAAACATTAGTACAAACCAGAGGAGTGAATTCAAGGGCTAAAAGGGATTTCTATTGGCTGAGTACATGGAAGGCTTTTTGGAAGTAATATCATAAATGTCTGATAGTTTCTAGAACCCCTTTATGCATGATTCTCACATTTATCTGTCAAGCTTTGAATTCTCCCTCCCACTTCCAGTTCTGCATTAATTGCCTATTGAATATCTTAAACTCAATATATTCAAAACTGAACAAATTACTTTTTACCCCAAAATGTTTCCTCTTCTAAACTCTTCTAATATGGATGACACCCCCATCCTCCCAGTAATCCAGGACAAGCTGTCCATGTTGAGTCTACAATCTCTGTCATTCCCTGTAATCAATTTCTTGGCAAATCCCATCAATTCTACTGCCACAACTCCATGAGCACTTCACTTTTCCCTCAAAACCCCTCCTCTGATACTGTAATCCACCCTGGTACAGGCTCTTATTCATATCTGGACTACTGAAATAGCCTTCAAGTTGGTCTCTCCATATACATATACCTTTGTGTGTAAATGTGTGTACACATACAAATTTCCAGTTTTATATTACTTCTTCCCATGAACCGTTGGATCCAGTGACAGACTATCGTTTCTTTTCTAATACACTTTACTTCCTGATTCTGTGCATTTTCACTGGATTGCTTTTCCTCCCTACTTCTACCCCAGGTTTCTTCAAGTCCCAGTTAAAATCCCATTTTCTACAAGCTTTTCTTAATCCCCTTAAGGCCTTCCCTCTAACACTATCCTCTTTGTACCTAGTATTTTTTGCATGTACATAATTGTTTGCATGTTGTGTCCTCCATTATAATGCAAACTCCTGGAGGGCAGGGACTATTCTTGCTTTTTTCTCTTGTGTTATCAAAGGTATTAGGATGTTATATATATATAACACACAAGGAGTGAAGCCCTTTGAGGTCTGCAAAATGATTCATATGTACTAACTCACATTCCCAGCATTTAGCAAAGTGCTAAATACAAGGTAAATTTTTATTTTTTTTTGCTGAGGCAATTGGAGTTAAGTCACTTGCGCAGGGTCACATAGCTAGGAAATATTAAGTGTCTTGAGGTCAAATTTGAACTCGGGTACTTCAGACTTCAGGGCTGGTGCTCTATCCACTGTGCTACCTAGCTGCCCCCAAGGTAAATTCTTAAATGCTTGTTGACTAGCCTCCTGGAATACTCTCCCAAAAACTACAGATCATGGTACTGCCCCCTGTTCTCTACAATCTAAGACTAAGGCTGAAGATTTTGGAAGTTCATTGATGCCCTCTGGTGGCAAGCATTTTTATTTCAACATCAATTATGGTTTGTGCTTCCCATTTGTGCCCTGACTAATCTAATAGCTCTTTTACTATTGCCTTACTGTTAATGTTTCTACCTTTCCTTTCTAAGTTAAAAAATTCCTCTAGCGCTATCTTGCCTTCCCCTATTTTTTCTGTCTTTATTCATCTTTCTTCTCCAATCCTCAAATATTTGCCTTTCACCTGTGGTGTTTCTTAACTTTCCCTAATGAAATGAAAAGCACAGGGGAATATATATACACAAAGAGAAATGCAAACTAATTCTTGCCCTCAACAAGATTATATTCTAACATAAAACAACACATAGAATGTTTCATTTCCAAGGCACTGAAAGGTCCTGCAGTCCTTAGGGTTACAAGTGTGCAAGATGATGGTAACAGATCTTTAATGTCATGTTTCTTTTTTTCCCTCAATAGTATTTTATTTTTCAAAATACACGAAAAAATGGTTTTCGACATTTTTGTAATACTTTTGTGTTCTAAATTTTTTCCCTCCCTTTCCTCCCTCCCCAAGACAGCAATCTGATGTAGGTTAAATATGTGCAATCCTTTTAAACATATTTCCATACTGTCATATTGTGCAAGAAAAATAAGACCAAAAGGGGAAAAAAATCATAAGAAAAAAAAAAGTGAAAATGCACAATTCAGTCCACATTCAGTCTCCATACTTCTCTCTACTGCACTGGAATTTTTCATCCCAAGTCTACTGGAATTGCCTTGAATCACCAGATTGTTGAGAAGAGTCAAGTCCAACACCTTTGTTATTATGTACAACATTCTTCTGGTTCTGTTTGCTTCACTGAGCATCAGTTCATGTAAGTCTTTTCAGGTTTTTGTGAAATCAGCTTGCCCATTTGTTATAGAATAACATTCCATTAACTTCATATATAACTTATTCAGCTATTTCCCAACTGATGGTCATGCACTCAATTTCCTGTTCCTTGCCATTATAAAAATTTTTGCACATATGGTCTTTTCCCCTTTTTTATAATCTCTTTGGATACCACCCAGTAGTGGTATTGTTGGATCAAAGGACACTGCTGGGTATGCACAGTTTGATAGCCTTTTGGGGATAGTTCTAAATTGTTCTCCAGAATGGTTGGATCATTTCACAACTCCACCAACAATGTATTAGTGTCCCAGTTGTCCCACATCGCCTCCATGTTTATCATTATCTTTTCCTGTCATCTTAGCCAATCAAAAAAGATGTTCCTGATACTGGAATTCTCTTCTTTGAGTCTTCAATAACTTTGACTGATGAGGGGAGAGTCAAGAGGTTGCATTGCTGGGTTTCATTTTCACAAAAGTTGTTTTAACTGTGTCTTAGCAGGGACAGTGGTCTGGAAGGGCTAGACATTTTTGTGTCTATCATCCCCAGGTTTCTTTGGCTTATCTGCCTTTTGGTGTCCATTGGTCAGTAATTGGTGTTGGGACTGGCCATGGCAAGCCCCTTTTCCACAAAGGTTTCCCTCCAGGATTCAGGGTTGGAAGTAGTTTGATCCAACTGGCATATGCTGCCATCTTGCCTCTTCCTCAAAGTGTCTTGCTGCTTGTTGAAAAGGAGGCAAATAAGTTCAGAGAAAAGAACCTCTAGTGATTTTACCCTATAGAGTTGAGAAGAGAACCATGTTGAACTAAAAAGAGAACTACTGTTGGATATTCAAAAGATTCTTAGGTTCTAGTCCTGGCATTACGTGGCTATGGGAAAAAGGCTTCACTTTTCTGAGTTTTAGTTTTCTGTGTTGTAAAATCGGGATCATATCCATAATACTTACTTTATTAGGGTTATTATGAAAATCAAATGAGGGAATTAGCATAGAACACCATGTGAAGTGTACAAATGCCAGCTATCATTAAGTAGAATTGGAAGGGACCTCTAGCCCACTGTTTTGTTTATCAAATCAGGCTACTGATGCAGAAAGGCTTTCTGGCCAAAGATCACATCAGTAATAAGAAGTAGAGCCAGCAGGATTCAGTTAGGCAGTCTGACTCAATTAGTCTGTCCTAGTCCAGAGCATCTGTACTCTATTCCAGCTTTCATCCTGGGTCTCTCAAGTTCCTCTGCAAGGAAAGAGGGGGAACCAATTGCTGGGAGCATGCTGGGAGTTAAGGACCCTGCCTGGAATGACAAGGTCTCCACAGGGTCTTGACCCTCATGTGCAAGGCAACATGAAGAAGCCCCTACAGAACTAAGCATTCAGGAATATATTTGGTTAATGATTATCTGCTTAATTTCTGTCCTAGGAATTCTTAGCATAGCTGTATGAATATATCCATCCATCACAATGAGGTGAGCACGAAGCCCTTCACCCTCAAAAAAGCCCCTTTGTACTTTCTGCCTAAACATGAAAGGTTTCTTTACTAGTGAAGCATTAAACAAACTTAAGAGACTGGGAAACTTGGGAAATTGATAGCTTTCCCCAAAAACTCCAAAAGAAATCTCCAGTTACTCCCTCCTATTTGAAACAATTCCAAATTCAATCAACCTGGTTCTTCACTACCCTATGCAGAGCTTACATAAATAATAAAATGATGAAAAGAACAGTAAACATCAGTTATAGATGGACACATTGGTAGCAAGTAAGTCATGGGGAAAAAAGTAAGAAAAGTAGGCCATTGCATGGTTTACTGACCCCTACACAAAACAAGCTATTGTATGAGTGATTAATAAATGGGCTGAGGGAAATAAGTTCTTGAGAAAAAAAAAAATGTTTCTATTCTAAAAAATCTTATGACCACGTTAAAAAATTAAAAAGCATTGTATAAGTCTTGGAATAAGTAAATGTGTCATTTTAAGAGAAGCTCATGTTCTGCCAGATATGATGTGATGACCACAAGGTACATTTACCTTTAGTTAAAATTTCACTATTGTTATATTGTTTGATGAATTTATTCTGTACATTCTTT
>JAJPUD010011593.1:34113-53817 GCA_023553655.1 Myrmecobius fasciatus
GGCGTGCGTGCGTGCGTGCTAGCGGGCGGGCTGCTTGCCTCCTGCCTGCCGGCGCGGCCTCCGGCTTTGTCCTCCGTCCACGCCCCCCCCTCCCCAGGCTGCTCCTCCAGGACCCGCGGGCACTGCGGGGATCCCGCCCACCCCCCACCCCCCGGGCGGCGGCTGAGTCTCGCTCCTAGGCCAGGTTTCTGGGTTCGGGACGGCTGGTGCAGGCCCGCGGCACACGCCCCTTTTTGGTACAGCATCCCCACTGGGGACTCCCTTTATCCTCCATCCCCGCTCGCAGTCCTGCCCTTACCACCCCCACCCTCCTCCCCCCGTCTGGGCACCGGGGCCAGGGTGGGCAGCAGGCACTGGCGTGTGGGCCTCCGGAGGAGGTGAGCCTCGCTTGGGCCCTGTGCGGATTGTGACGGGCCAGAGTTTCCTTTGGCCTGGCGTTCCCCGAGCCTAATCGTTGCTTATCTTGAGGTGATGGAAAGGCTGCGTTTTTGTCTTTTTGGAAGCTGCCAACTGGTCTTTTTGGTGAACGTCGCTGCCTCCTTTGTCCTCTTCAGGCGCGTGGGTGCTCCTTTAGGTGCTCAGAGCGGAGCCCGGGCTGGCCTGTAGTCTTCCATCTCTATACGGGCATTAGGCTTGCTGATTTTTTGCTTGCTGCTTCGGAAAAGGGAGGAGGGATGGGGAATGACTTGGGTTTATGTATCTAACGATTATTTTCTGTAAAAGAAAAATGAGATTTAATACTTGGCTTTAGGGAAACTTTTCCATACCCCCCTGGAATCTCTCCCTATTCCATCCCCCCAAAAAGGAAAAGAAGAATCATTAGTAATGAGTGCTTGAGATTGTTAAGCAAGTCATCTTCCAGACTGAACTGGGGATTTGAATTAAACCTTTGATTGTTCCCTCTAGATTTCACTATTTGAATTTTTCTTAACATTTGCAAGTTTAGATCGGTGAGAAGTTGTTTGCTACATCTTTGAAATCAAATATTCAGTTTAGTTATTAGGATGCTAAGATATCAAATTTGGTCTTGCAGCAGCCTTAATGATGAAGTGTGGAAATCAAGAATAGTAAAACGGTGAATTCAGAGATAGAGAGGAAGAGATTGCCATGCCACTTTTCTGTAACTCTGTAGGCCTGCATTATCGTCTTTGCCCATCTTTAATGTGCAAAAGTAATCTCAGATTTTCTCCAGCTACTAACATTTTGCAGAGATTGTGAGTGAAATTTGGCTGTCTTTTCTTCTACACCTAAATGCTGGCTGAAGGCCTAGAGAACCTGGCTTCCCTTACATTAAGGGGTCAGATTCCTGGCCCTTAAACTTGAGATCTAAACGGGGTTGGTGGCATCACTGTGCAACTGAACTGTCCTTTATCAGGTGGAAACCTTTTTCATTGAAGAAAAATGGTCCAAGGGAACATTTTCTTTAATTATTTCCAGTGTACTCATAATTCTACAGGTTCCTTTTCTTTGGACTGTTGGAATCAGATTTGAGATTTTCACATTTGAGAATTTGTTTTCAAGTGGTATGTTGGCACTCGTGTTAATATTTTGATTTTCCAGAGTCTCAAAATGTGCTTTTTTGTACATTCCATCTAAACACTATTTGTGATAGAATAGAGGAGGTATTGAAGGAAGAGCAAGTGCTAGGAGAGAGTTTACTAAGAATATTATCTTCCTTATTTTGGGTAGCATCATCTTTATTTGTCTGCCTTTTGTTTAGTCTTTAGCAGAACTTGCATATTGAGAATGAAATCGGCTTTTAAAGTTTTGTTTAAGTGGGTACCTGACATCTATATGGACTTTGTATCCTTATGTAATTTGTTGCAAATTGCATCTTTAATTGCTTCAGAGAGAAAATTTTTTTTTGTGATGTGGCATGCAAACCTATGTCTTTTGACCCCAAGACTAGTGGTCTTGTCTTCTATACAAAACTTCTTCCTCCCAACTGATGGTGTGGGCTTCATATATCTTGCTACAGTTTTTGGTTGCTTAGGCTACAATAACTTTAGCTAATCTTTTTTAAAGGTGAGTGAATGTCTGTTCCTGCCAGACATAAAAATGTTAGCAGAAATAATGCTTCTAAACAGTGTATTGTTTTGTTCATCCTCATCAGTTTATTAATTTTGTGTCTCCTAGGGTATATGATCTGTTAAACATCCAGAGATTCTTCCAAGACAGTACTTGACAGGTATAACAATATAGTTGACAAGTGGTTTTAAGTTAAAATAGAATTAGAATGGTTGCTATTTTTAAGTGTTCATGAAAAGGATGACCAGTTGAATTACCCCCCTTTCTCCTCCCTCCATCTGAATGGCTTAATTTAACAAACTTTTAATAATTTGGAATTGCAGCTTTTAGTTACCAAGGTTGCATTAGAGATTGTCTTTTATTGCATATTACTGATAATTTTTAGGGAAATTTGTAATGATAATAGTTGAAATTGACCATTATTATTTTAATATGTATACAATGCTTTCACATTCAAATTTGGACTCTGGACATTTGAGATGTTGAATCATTTCATCTGAGCTAGTCCCATTGGGAATTTGAATTTTAAACTTTTTTTTTTGAATAATGCTTATTCTTAGGCTTACTTTAAATGATTTTGGTTAAAAGTAATGTCCTCAGTCACCAAGCATTAAGGGCCTGTGTGGCCTTCAGGACTGTTGCTAAGCAACAGGACTACATAAAAAAGCAAAGGTTCCTGTTCTCAACAAACTCACATTTTAGTGAAGACAACCATATGAACAATACTACATATACAAGAAACATGTACAGTATTAATGGAAGCTAAAGCTGAAGAGCCAACTCCTGGTTATTCCATGATGGATTATTAGACTACTTGATTCTTTTTTTTTCCTCCTCTCTCTGCTGACTTGTACTACCTTTTCACTTTTTTTTCCCCTACCACTGTCAGAGAAGAGGCTTGGATAAATTAAATGAGATAGAGCACATAGAGTTTACTTTTGCTGCTTCTTAGTTTAATGGTTTTGTGGTCTAACATGGGAACTATTGCTTTAAAGAGCATTTTTCCTTTTTCTGTGGGTTTTCATAGTCCCATATTATATTGGAGTGACATGAACCTTAACTAATCAAAAAAATAGCATTGTTATTGCTTGGTACCTGACTATAGTGAGAGGTGAGTGAAGGATTGCTGATTAGTTGTTACATCACCATAGACAATTCCTTCTCAAGCATGGAAGGATATGGTTTTTAAATGTTTTACACAGAATTAGTTGTGCGAAAATATATTTATGTGAGGGTTTCATTTTATATCATAATCTTAATGCCTATATTTATATTGGATCTTGTTTATTACTAAGCATTGACACTCAATTTCCAAATTGACATCTTCATATTTAAGTCAATTAAATTATTTTCAGTTTAACTCTTCATAATTGCTGAAGATATAAAACCATACTACCGCTTCATTTCATTGGTCAGTCAGAGAGAGGGCATTCATGGGCTAATGTAAGTCTAAGGCTTAGTGCCTATTGAATGGAAACTTAATTCCCTCTGGGATTTGTATTGACTCCCAGGTTTTTATTAAGACTTGATTGATACATTATTTCATAAGTGTGGAAATTCTAGTCACTGATGTATAAATAGAGCTAATATTGGTAGAAGCATGTTTAAGAGTTGCTGTGGGGGGAAAAGTCACTTTTTCGAATTTATCCACATTTAATTAGGTTGGTTCTGGGTAGCCTATTTTTAAGCCACCACCAAACCTCCTACCTAAATAAAGCCTTACCAGCTTTGGTGTCGAGTTTAATAGAGATTGTGCTCAATTGATACAAGGCTCAAGAATCTAGGGCCAAAACTCCTTCCTCTTCTCATCCCAAATCCTACCCACCTACCACAGTGAAGCATTAGAGAGAAATTTATTAGATATAACTTGATTTTTACTAGCTAGTGTATCAATATATATTTGTATGGCTCTGTGGTTTGCAAAGTACTTTGCTTGCAGTAATATTAGATGAGTAGTGTAATTTTGAAAAGTTATTTTCATTTTGTGTTTTATTTTCATTTCATCTACAAAATGAAGAACTGAGTTTGGGTGACTTGCCTGGGGTCACACAATTGTGAAGTGTTAGAGCTCTGATGATGCTAATCTAGTTTTTTCCTGACCTCAAGTCCAGTGTGCTTTTTTACTCACTATCATGCCTTAAACTGATTTTTGTTTTGAATGTTAGATGGCCCTGACTTTTGTGCAGGGCTGGGGTGAGTATAAGAAACTTGTGAGGTGAGAATACAAGAACACATTCCATTTGAAGGAATAGGAATCTTTTTTTTAATGTCAAGTTGAAAGAATCTCATTCTGGTAATTGGGAAATGCGAAATGGCATTTTGAATGTTTTCTTTGTATTATACTTATATTTCAGAGCTGGTGAAGTAGACAAGTGATTGGGGGAAAAATTTGATCCCTCAATCATTAATATGCTTTAGTGTAAAAAAAATTTTCTTGTTAGGATGCTTTTCCTCTAGTTGAATATTTAGAAACAGAATCTCAGACTTTAATAAGACTCACCATCAAGTTGGTTTGTTCTTGCTTTTTTTTTGGCCACATGCATGGAATTAGGATTCTGGGCTTACTAGGCTCTAGACTTGTCATTTTTGTTAGTCTCTAGAAACTTTGTACTAATAAAGGTCTTTGGGTAGAAGGGATACTACTATCCTGAAAGACTATGGGAAAATACTTTCCCATGGAAAACATGCCTTTGGGAAGAACAGTAGAAATGCATACTTAACTTGCTGCAATCAATTTTCTGTTAATATTTTACCTTTTCCTTCAGACTTATTTCAAACCTTACTAGCTCTACTTTTTATATATGTGTAGTATTTCATTTATCTCTCAAGTTTATAATGTCATTTATCTCCCAGCATTGTATCTCCCCCAAAAGTTTTTTTTTTTTAAATCAAAGATTATAAAAATGTTCAGCTTTGTGCAGTTTGTAAAATTTTTTTAGGGCACCTGAGAAACTCTTCTCATTGCTTTTTCTCAGCTGAATAAAGGAGAAATCAATGCCTTATCAGAGCAAGAGTTTGAACAGGATTGGGTTAATTATGCCACACATAGCTTAGTTGTATTTCACAGCTTTATTCTTTTATTTCCTTATAAAATTAGAATCGAAAAGACAGTTGTGTTGTAGAAGCTTTGTGCCAGAAATCGTGCTACTTAAAAACCTTTTGGAAAAGTATTGCCTTTTACAAAGAATCAAATTAGTAGGATGTATTCCACAACTATTTATTATCAAGGGATTTTTAAAATTGGTTTAGATTGTATATATGAGATAAATAGGACAGCATATCAGTTTGTTACGCTATAAAGGACTTTAGCTTTTTAAAATAACTGATAATTATCCCTTAATTCTATTAATGAAAACATACATCATTTATTGCCATGTAATTGCACTATAGCCTGATGCTAGAGGAAAAGCTAGTGAGGTGATTTATCAAAACTAGTATAGTATTGTGAGAGACATTAAAATTACTAAGACTTTTCCTATCCTACTTGCTTTCATTCATTGGTCTTATTGACTTGGAGGCAATAATGAGAATACAGTAAGTAAAGGTATCCTACTTTTTAGACTTCATTACTCACAATTGGTACTTTTTCTTTCTAAGTTACTGCTATATTTTATTTCATATTACTTTTATTTCTTCATACAGTCTTTTTACTGTGCCAGAAAGCTATCCTTTATAACAAAGACCAAAAAAACGGGAAAAAGTAGTTTACCAAAACTAAACACATCAAATACATCTTTTGGTATATGCAGTATCCCACATCCATAGTTCCCCACCTTTGCAAATAAGGTAGAGAGGTATAGTCTTCTCCTCACTTTATTTCCCCCCACACATTTTTTTTTTTTTTTTTTTTTTTTAGCCAGGCCAGTGAGAAGTATCATTGGTTGAGGAATTCCCAGGGAAGAACCCCATCTCCCAATACAAATCTGTTTTATATTGGTACTATGGCCTTAGAGAGTTTCCTGGGACAGAGAAGAAATGGTTTGCTCAGGGTTACACAGCCAACTATTCTCTTTGGGGCTAAAATTGATCATCATGATTTTGGTACAATATTATTTTAATTTCCAAATATTTCCCTGTCCCCTCTGTTAACTAGAGAGTTATCTCATAACAAAGAAGAAAATGCCCCCCCCCCCAAAAAAAAGGCAGTTCAGCAAAACTAACCAGTGAATCAGTTGACTTTGACAATATATCAGCAGTATTCTACATCCCTATCTTTGCAAAAAAAAAAGGAGGGACATTAATTTTATTATTTCTTGTTTTGACTATGCTTGATTATTATAATTATAGTGTTCATTTAAAAATGTTACTCTTTCCATTTACATTATTTTCATTTTGTATGTTTTCCTGTTTCTTCTTTCCCTCTGCATCAGTTCATATATCTTCCCAGTTTTTTATGTATTCTTTGTTTTTGTTTCTTATGGTGCAGTTATATTCCATTACATTCACATATCACAGTTTGTTCAACTGTTTGTCAGTTGATGGACATCTACTTTGTTTCTAGTTGTTTGCTACTAGAAAAAATGCTGTTATATTTTGATGTGTGTGGACTTTTTCACTCTTTCGAGCTCTTTGGAGTGATGTGCCCAGCAGTGGGAACTCTGAGTTAGAGAAGATGAGCATTTGAGGCCCCTTTAACATAATTCCAAATTGCTTTTCAGAATGATTGGGAACAACACTACCAATATGACCTTTATGTGCTGGTCATGTTTATTTCATACATATTGTAATTCTAGAATATTTTAGCCTAAATAACATAAATAAGTTCATTGTTGATGAAAAGGGCTTGTTGCAACTCTTCTTGTTGTATGGAGTTAGAGTTTGAAATAAAAATAATTCATTCCCCCCCCCCCCAGGTGTTTGGAAGACTGGACCACATAATGAAGCATCAGTAGTGTTGCAAAGTGTTCTGGTTGGAAATTTTTACTTTATATGGCTTGTGAAAATCAAGGTCCATTATTAGCACCTGTAGTTCAGCCTTCAACCTTTATGTTGTAACCTTTATTTTGTGGTCCAAGCTAGTTCAGATTACAGTTGTAACATCTTAAGTAAAAATTGTCCCAGATTGGGCCATGTATCTGACTTATTCAAATACCTGATGATTTTTAAAGTAAGTATCAGGTGGCTAGCTATTATTCTTAACACTATTCCTGTTCATCAAGTTAAACACCTGAGGTATTGAGTGATTGTGGCATCTGTTGATCTTATATTTATGTGCATGTCATGGCACCATCACTGTTGAACTTCTTAAATAGGTAATTTTGTGTAAGTCTCTGAAGTGAATTCTCCTGCACATCTATATGAATATAAAGCCTTTGAATTTATAATTAAAACTACTATGTCGTTTCTAGACCTTGTGGGATGATATTCATTCAACCAGAACTATGTATATAAAACTTTTCTCTTTTGGTGTTGCTCTAGTACCTTGACTTAATTTTTTTTTTTTTTTTTTGCTTTCTTTTGCTGAGGCAATTGAGGTTAAGTGACTTGCCTAGAGTCACACAGCTAGGGAATGTTAAGTGTCTGAGATCAGATTTGAACTCTGGTCCTTCTGACTTCAGGACTGGTGCTCTATCTACTTGCCCCACCTAGCTGCCCCAACTTCATATTTTTGAAGTGTTAAGAATCAGCAGTTATATAAAATGAGTGATTTGTCAGGAGCTTACTGTCTTTATCAATTGCTCTGTTTTCTTCATTGGAAGATTGTTCTCCTGCAGACTGGATTATTTGAATGAAATAGAAATTTGTAGGTTGTAGTCAGGTTGTACTGACTACATTGTAATCTTAACTATTTAAGATGTTAGTCTGGTGTACATTAAAATTTTAAATAATAGCTGAGATTTGAAGGTTTATCTTGATTGATGGTGATGTCATATGTTAACATATTTGACATTTCTTATTTTGAGTAGGTGTGTTCTTCCCTGAAGATTTTAAGGATCTTTCTCTCCATTGTTGTTCTATTCTAATCCTCACACCAATTCCACTGCTTTGCCATATCTTTTCTATCTATATAGTATCTTACACCATTAAACATTCAATACCATTTGAAGGCAATTTATAATTAGTTTTTGAAACCCTTAACTCAATGAATTGTTTGAAAATACAGTAAAACACTGTCTTACTATGTGCTCTTGCTTCATCACTATGGCAAATAACTTTACTTATTAATATTTTAGTAACTACTGATGGAACCTACAGTTTACTGGACTGAATTACCTTTTCTGATTTTTTAGATAAAAGTTGCAGAATTGATACATCCAAGTACAACTGTCATACGGTTTGAAAAATTAGCAGAAATTTAATTCTCAGACACTACAAAAGAAATCCCAAGAGATAAAAAAATGGTAAGCCACCAATATTCTTAGTTCTTGCATTTATATGGTAATCTATTTCTCTTTAAGATTTATAATCTTGAATTGTTTATTTTCCAGCGGCCAATGCGTATTTTTGTGAATGATGACCGCCATGTGATGGCAAAGCACTCTGCTGTTTATCCAACTCAGGAAGAATTGGAAGCTGTTCAGAACATGGTATCCCATACAGAACGAGCACTTAAAGCTGTGTCTGATTGGATAGATGAACAGGAAAAAGTCAGTGGAGAGCAGCCTGAACCTGAGGCTATGGATGTGGTAGCTGAAGAAGAAAACAAAGAAGGGGGGTAAGTTTCTTTTGTATATTTAAAAAAAAAAAAGTGGCCAATTGGCAGAGGAATTACTGGGTTTCCAAACAAAGTGGATCTCTCTTCATAACATTTATTTGTTTGTCTCTCAGGGAACAGAAGACTGAGCACTTGACCAGGACTCTTCGAGGAGTGATGAGAGTTGGCTTGGTAGCAAAGGGTCTCCTGCTCAAGGGGGATTTGGATCTGGAATTAGTCCTTTTGTGTAAGGAGAAACCCACAACTGCCCTTTTGGACAAAGTGGCGGACAACTTGGGAGTCCAGCTTGCTGTGAGTATAGCCCTTGGGAGCCAGTAGCCCTGTTCACTACTTTCTAGTACAGGCTAAGAATCATTTTTTCAGAACTATTTTATAAAATTTTACAACTTGCTTTCTTCATTTTAGATGCATATTTTATATACATATATATGTGTTTATTGTGTATATATATGTGTATGTGTGTATTGTATAAACTGAATATTTTCATCCATATGGTATAAACTTGGTCTTTTTAATTTTTAATGTTCTCTATTTCATTGTAAACTTATTAAGCAATATATCTTGTGTCTGTGATAGTGCCAAAAGCAAGACTAATTTGCTTGATACCAGAATTATTAAAATCTAGATTTTTTTTTTCCTTTAGTAGTCAACTCTTGCTAGGACACAGAACAAAATTGAAGTTCAAATAATCTGAAAAATACAATTTAACCTCTACTGCTCTGTACATAGTAGATGTGTTCTTAGAAAGTTGAAGATAAATGGATACTTTTTTTTAAATGGGCTCAGAATGCATTTATATTACTTAATATATTAAATACTTTTGTAAAAGCATAAGATTTAGCATCTCTTACCGTATCTTTTTTTTTTTTTTTAAGTTCAGGTTTTATTTGAATGAGATTTTCTTGAAGGAAGCTACCATCTTTCTCAGCTATGAAATGTAAATGAAAATTCAAAAAACAAACCCTAAATAATTCTGTCTTAATATAGGGTACTAGATTAAGATACTAATTGCAACTTGGGGTGAAAAGTGTTTTGAATTATTATTATTATTATTTTTTACAATTTTGTTTTGCAGGCTATTACAGAAGACAAATATGAAATAATCCAATCCATTGGTGAAGCAGCAATTGTAATAAAAAATACAAAAGAACCTCCATTGTCCTTGACCATTCATTTGACATCACCTGTTGTCAGGGAAGAAATGGAAAAACTTTTAGCTGGAGGTATGGAAGGCTGAATAGAGTCAGCAGTCATCTGGAAACTTGAAAATAATGGTGTTAACTCACTATTCAAATGTGCTATTCAGTTTTAGATTGTATTGATCAAATTATGCCTAAATAGATTTCATCACCTTGTCTTAAAGATCAAATCTTGTGTTCACCTTTGTGAAACTTAAGGGGATTGACAATGGTTGTGCTAAAATTGAGTAGCACTTTTCATTTGGGACTTCACCATTTTCATTTGGGGCCTTTAGTGTGTTCATGTAAATGTTGTGAAATTGTTTTGTGTCAATCCATTATGTGGCCCTTGAAACCGTGAAAACATGGTAACTTTAAACTCTTCAAAAATTGTTGAAGACTACTGAATGAATTCTGCATGTTCATGAAGTTGGAGATAATGCAGTTTGTGTTGCCGCAAAAATGACAGGTGCTTCATTTGGTCTCTTCATCTGGCCATTTTTAGTGGTTGAAGTTTACAAAATCCCCAAAGGTGTGATGTGGAGTTTTGGATAAAGTTAGGTTCTCATCTAAAGATATTTTTGAAATTATAAGGTGACTTAATGTCTGGTCATTTGAAAAAATTTTGTTTTACTCCAATGAACAAATTCTGTATCCTAAACATCACACAAATGTTCATAAGTTTCTAAAATAAAGCTTTTGAACTAGCCTTATCTAAAACCCTGATCTACAGATTAAAAGAAAAAAAAATTAACTTCAATTTTGCTGCAGCACAGTCTGAAGATGCTTTTTTTTTCTGTGATCTGTTGATTGCCTTTGGTTCTGATATCTGACTTCGTCTACCAAGCCTTCTAGTTTGTCGACTTTAGGGACGCTGGACCTTTGACCAACAGGACTCTCTCTGTCACAGGCTGGGGCCAAGGCAGTCAAGCCTTGTGGGCGGAAGTGGTTCCCTTCGCTCTAGAAATTTTAAAATGACATTGAAAGCAGAGAGGGATTTTATTTTAATACTCCCTTTTTCTTAGTTATTACTGGTTTGTGGATCAGGTAGTTTTGGGGAAAAAAAAAAACAAACCCAGAAAGTAATAACATGTAAAGAAAGCATAGAACTTAAAAACCTGCCCTTTAAATAGGACTTTTCCTTTTGCAGTAACTTCCCTTTTTGCAGTTTTTAAGTTTTCCTCTTAGGGAAGAGTCAAGTACACTCTAGGTTCTCCTTCCCTGGTAAAGGGTAGAGATCAACATCTTTTGGGAGCCTCAGCTGCCCTTTAGGAAGCTGCCACATCCCCTTTCCACCTGACAGAAACCCCTTGGTCAAACTGTACCTTGTCTTCTTATTCCATCCATGAATAGAAACGCTATCAGTCAACGACCCCCCGGACGTTCTGGACAGGCAGAAATGCCTTGCTGCCTTGGCGTCACTCCGACACGCCAAGTGGTTCCAGGTTTGCATCTTGTTCTTATATTTGTCTTTAAGTAGCAAATTCATAAACTTTAACTGGCTAACTTTATATTAAAGTACTTAACATGGGATGACAGCTGTGCTGAATTTAGTGCCTGTTGAGTACAGGTGCTAAAGGAGCACTTGAATGAATTTAACATCCCAAAAGGGGACTTGTTAAGGAGTAGAAGCATAGTTGCTGCTTTGTGTTAAGAGTAATGTTGCTTTTCTACATCATAATGACTCAACTATAAACTTTAATGTTGTTCCTCTACATTGTTTACCCTTGACAAAGTAGCACTGCAAGACATTCTTTGCCTTTGGTGTGTGTGGGTGCTTTGATTTAAAGTGCCTGTGCTTTGTTACTCTAGGCCAGAGCTAATGGGCTGAAGTCGTGTGTCATAGTCATCAGGGTTCTGAGAGACCTATGCACCCGTGTTCCTACTTGGGCTCCCCTTAGAGGATGGGTAAGGGTATCTTTTGATGGCCATTTCTACAATTTTATGTACTTTCTTTGTATGATTTTCTATGTGAATGGCAAAAAATTTCCTGTAACCTGAAATCATTTCCAGCTTCACAGAAATTGTCATTTTGGGAAATAAAAGTGAGATTTTATTATTTTGTTATATATATATTTTTATAACCATGTCTTTACCTAAATTTCATATCTCCTCATACCCAGCATAATACTTGAAAACAGTAGTTATGTAATTAATGTTTGTTGATTTCAATTCAATCAGCGAGAGGGGCTTTGATGTAGAAAACTCAAGATTTACTTATAGATGAGCCCAAGTCCTTGTTTTAGGAAGAATTGTTGAGCATGCAGAAGCCATAGACAGGCACACAGACATACATACACACACACACATACAAAATCTCATAGGAATCTTTGGCATTATTTTTCCTTTTATCTTTTTTTTTTTTTTTTAAAGTCACTATTATTTTTCAGCCCCTGGAGCTTCTCTGTGAGAAGTCAATTGGAACAGCAAATCGACCAATGGGAGCTGGCGAGGCCCTCAGAAGAGTGTTGGAGTGCCTGGCATCTGGAATCGTTATGCCAGGTTGGGTGACTTCTCAGCTTTAAAACTTGCAGGGAAAGGAAAGGGACTGAGGCTTATTCCTCAGTGGTGCATTGACTGGGTTAGGGCAACAATACCTTGTCCACTACTTAGGGTATAAGCATGTGACTACCCTCTTGCACCATCATATCCAGCCCTGTGCCGGAATCCGCAGCTGTGAAATCAGTGCTTTAGCGGACCGATTCAAGGGCAGTGGTGACCCACTCCCACGTGACTTAACATGCTCTGAAATACATGTGAATTATTTCTTAAAAGGGCTGGACGCTGAGTGGGTCACCTCGCTCAGTGTGTTTCCAGAGCTGGGTGTGGATGGGGCGGGAGGGGGAGCACCTGATTCCCTCTACCAACACAACCTCTTCAGAGACGCTAAAAGATAATCCTCTGCATATCTTCCTTGTTTCCTGCCTTCAGATGGTTCTGGCATTTATGACCCTTGTGAAAAAGAAGCCACTGATGCTATTGGGCATCTAGACAGACAGCAACGGGAAGATATCACACAGAGTGCTCAGGTATAGTTATCTCCATTACAAATGTGAACCCTTACCCAGTCTTTAATAACTGGCCTCCAGTTCTGTTACTGGGTATTTTTAGTGTAGCTCTTTGAAACTTAGTCAGATATGGGACCAAAAATAAATGGATCTTACATACAGGGGACCCCAATCTGGTTTTCTTTTTCTCCATGGTGCCATATGTAGTTGTTTTCTATCCCTAATTATACTCGAGTGCTGTTTTAGACACCGAGATCAATGGGAATTTATTCATTTATTGTTACTGCTAATAGGGCTTGTTTCCCTGCATAGCTATGACACAACTTCATATGGTGCATGGGCCCTAGGTTGGGAACCCCTGTACTCGCGAGGAGGCAAGGGGGACAATCACAGGCTGGTCTTCCACCACAGCAAGGTTAGGGGCTCTAACAATCAGGATTGGATTCAGACTTGTTGGGGGCCACCTTGCTGTTGTAAGGGAGAAGTCAGCATTGACACCCAACTTTTGGGATTGGGAGGGTCAGAGACCCCTCAAAAGTAATAGTGAGCACACACCATAATTGCAGTCAATGTAGGGTAGACAAGTAAAACTCTTCTTCCCATTTTAGCATGCCCTTCGACTTGCTGCTTTTGGCCAGCTTCACAAAGTCCTTGGTATGGACCCTCTCCCTTCCAAGATGCCCAAGAAACCAAAGAACGAAAACCCAGTTGACTATACTAGTAAGTATCTAACCTTAAATTCCATTGTTTGACTTGAATTGTCATCTTGCTATCAACTCACTGTTTTCTTGTCAATCTTGGGTTTCAACCTTCATCTTTTTTTGGATTTGTTTTTATAGTCCAGATCCCTCCTAGTACCACTTATGCCATTACCCCAATGAAACGTCCCATGGAGGAGGATGGAGAAGAAAAATCTCCTAGCAAGAAGAAAAAGAAGATTCAAAAAAAAGGTACTGAACTCTTATCAGATGGAGGAGTTAGACAACAGTAAGATGATTGAAAGTTTCAGTTTGGTTGGGGAATAAAAATTCTGTGGTAACAAATAGCAGAAAGAATTAAGTATAGTTTTTTTCTTGATTTAGAAAATGGTACATATGCTGTTAGGTCAATTGGGTAAGTAAGCTAACCTGTTAGATTCCTAAAAAGAAAAATATCTGTGTTCCTATGTAGAGGAAAAGACAGAACCCCCACAAGCTATGAATGCACTGATGAGACTGAATCAGCTGAAACCTGGGCTGCAGTATAAACTGGTCTCCCAAACTGGCCCAGTCCATGCTCCCATTTTTACTATGTCTGTTGAAGTGGATGGAAGTTCATTTGAGGCTTCTGGACCATCCAAAAAGACTGCCAAGTTGCATGTGGCTGTAAAGGTAAGTGAGGCTCATGATTTGTAGTTTCTGATTTTATTGACATCTTAGCAAATCAAGTCCAGTCCATGTTCAACACTGCTTGAACTGTTGATACTATTTGACTATCAGTTGTGGAAAAATATGGGCTTTTGAAAACCCATTAGCACCAAAATGTTTGTGTTTTTGAACAAAGGAACAAAAACTGCTTCTTGTAGAAACATTTATTGATAGGTTTGGGGGGCTCTTTCCTCTACAGGTGTTACAGGACATGGGTCTGCCTACAGGAGCAGAAGGTAAAGAATCAAATAAAGGGGAGGACTCTGCTGAGGAAACAGAGCAGAAACCTGTGGTTGTTGCTCCTCCACCTGTAGTGGAAACTGTTGCTGCCCCCAGCACTGCTTTTCCTTCTCCAGATCAGACATCAGAGGTGAGTGCATAGAAGGGTTCTGACCAGAAAGCTATGGAATTCCTTGCCTGGCTTCTCATTGACTTGTCAGCCAAGGGGCACAAATAGCCCTTTCTGTTTAGGCTTTTCCTTAGGAAGTTTAAAACTTAAAAGCCATGGGTCTCTAAAACTCTAACTGCCATTCCCTTTTTGTCTCATATGACAAAGTGTGCCTTGAATCAGAGCTCTGGATGAAGACGTGGTCCATATAGTGTATAGTGATTGGGGGCCACAAGGCACTCAATTGGTAGCATGGCTCTGTGTGCTATAAGCTGAATTGTTGCTGCCTAAATGAACTGCCACTCATTTAGACTTGGTGAGCTTGGCATAGGAAGAACCTTGATTAGGTATGGAGTCTGCAAAAACCTAAATGGAATCTTAGGTTTTGTACCTTGTCTCTTTAATTTGAGTTGAGCTATTTAACCCTCCTGAGTCTGTTTCCTTATCTAGGATATGAGGGTAGTAATATTGGTAATAGTTGATAATATTGATAGTAACACAAATGGGGATTATACTGAGCTTCCTTTACAGAATTGTTATTGAGAAGACCTCTATTTAATCTTAGTGAGAAATATACATTCTTACTGGTTTGGACTAATTTTAGAGACGTCTTAAATTTTTAGTGAATGTTTGTAGACATTCTTGGGAGAAAAGAAAGGAAATAAATGGTTAAACTGATGTTAATGTTCTGGACCATGGGAGCACTTAAGACAATGACTTTCAATGTAATTGGTCTAACAGAGATAAATTGGCAGCTAGTGTACCCTACTTGAAGAACAATATATAAGAGAATGCAAATAATTAACAGATTTTGAAAAAAATTGTTGTGAGGTCCTGGATAAACTGCTAGGAGGATCAGGGTAGGAACTTGATTAGAAAATGAGAATGAGGCACAGAAAATGTCTGAAGTTCTAATCAGGGTTCACATTTGTTTTTAGAATGTAAAACAACAGGGTCCAATTTTGACCAAACACGGCAAGAATCCTGTCATGGAACTGAATGAGAAGAGGCGTGGCCTCAAATATGAGCTTATCTCTGAGACTGGAGGAAGTCATGATAAACGCTTTGTCATGGAGGTGAGTGAAACTCCAGAAGAACAAGTTTAAATTGTCTTTGTATCATTTGGAGTAAATGGAGTTAGACTTCTCAGTATATATCTGAAAATTGGTGTTTTCCAGTTTACACCTTATTGAAATATTTCAAGTGCCATTTTTCCTGAGATGACTTAACTTTTGATCAGGCACTGAAGAAATTGTTGCTTTCTCTGACTGATCATATTGATTTCGTGATCCCACGAACTTGTTTTCTCATAGGTTGAAGTGGATGGTCAAAAGTTTCAAGGAGCTGGTTCAAATAAAAAAGTAGCAAAGGCATTTGCTGCTCTTACTGCATTAGAAAAGCTGTTCCCTGATGCTCCTGTTGCCTTGGAACCCAATAAAAAGAAGAGAGCGCCAGTACCTGTGAGAGGGGGACCGAAGTTTGCTGCAAAGGTGAGTACCTTTGATGGACAGTGGTAATACAGTGTGAAGGAAGTTTTCATTCTTTCATTTGGTCTTTTCAACAACCGTACAAGGTAGCTGTTAGTATCATCTCTGACTTGGTGAAAAGGTCTTGAATATTCAGTTCAAGCACACACCTAGTCATTAACTAAAGAAAGATTTTGAATCCTGCACTTCTTACTCCAAGTCCACTTTTTTATCCTCTGCCCCATGCAGGAAATATTTCAGTGTGGGTTTCTGCGCCCCCCCCCCCCCAATCATCCACTCATTAGTTATTTATTTATTGGTTCCTTCCTTCCTATCTGTTTTTCCAGTGTGGATTTCTTAATCTTGACTTCAAGTTGCCCTTGTGTTTCTCTTTGGGGATATAGACAGAATACACTGCACGTTCTACTATTAGAAATATTGTAAATTATCTGCGTGAGTTTAACCAGGCCGTGTTTTCTAATTTTCTTTTATAGCAGCACAACCCAGGATTTGGAATGGGAGGGCCTATGCACAATGAGGTTCCTCCTCCCCCAAATATTCGTGGTCGAGGTAGAGGTGGAAATATCCGAGGTCGGGGTAGAGGCCGAGGTGGATTTGGTGGTGCCAACCATGGTGGATACATGAATGCTGGTAAGAGTGCAGATTTTGTTCCCCTCTGCTTCTAAACCTGTTTTTGTAAGATTTTGCATTGTTTAATGTGTAGAATTCAAAATTCACAAATGAGTATTTGTTACCAGTGTCCTCTGTTGAAGTCTTTCCAGAGATTAATTTGAAAGCTGTGAAGAAAAGCTGTCCCTCCTGGCTGCCCTCACTGGGGGCCCAACCAATAGTCAAGTAATTTTATTCTGTCCTATTCTAGGAGCTGGCTATGGAAGCTATGGCTACGGTGGCAATTCTGCAACAGCAGGATATAGTAAGTGTTAGTTTGTGTTTTATCAGTTTAAAGTTAAAAAGAAACCCACAAACACTACTTGTCTTAGAACAGTTGAAACCTGGCCTACTTGTACCTAAGACTTAATAGCACAGCCCTTTTTTGGCAGATGGGGCAAGTTGTTGAGCGAGAGATTAATATTATTTAATCTTTAAAGTGCAAAACCCATGTGACTTGACAATTCCTTTTTAATATGTAAATATTTTAAATTTCTCTGCTTTAAGCCATGTGAAGCAATACACCACTCTTGTGAATATGCTTTCCTGACAATGCCCAGCTATTTGTATTCAGAAGAAGCCTTCATTGGGGGGTTACAGGAGCAGAGAAATCTAAAACATGAGTTTCATATGTGGCGCTCTGTGCCATCTTCAAAACAATTCTAATTTTTTTTCTCTGCTCTGTCTCCCCCTTTTGTAGGTGACTTTTTCACAGACTGCTACGGCTATCATGATTTTGGGTCTTCCTAGATCATCTAAAAGTATTGCACAAAAAACAGCTTTTTACTCCAATTTTCTCGAACTCCAAAACCCAAAGTGTCCGTGCTGTGTCCCTGTGCTTCACTGGGTTTCTCAACCGTGGCTTTTCACCGCAGCTTGTCTGAAACTCTTAGCCTGCAGAACTTAAGACAGTGGCAGTTTTTATTGTGATTTGCCTTTGAACTTGGTCGTATTGATGTTCACAATAAGCGGAAAGTAATTTTCAGAGAATGTTTTTTGTGCCAAGTTGCACAAAATTCTAGAGCCAGCTTTGTTCAGCATAAAGGCAAAAGCCCACCTTTGCTTTTTATGGAAAGCATTACTTTATTTAAGGGACAGATACAGAAGCATTTTAATCTACCTTTGTCTTAATTTACAGCAGGTTTTGTATGAATTTTAAACCTTTTAACAAACTCCCAAACCTGGTTGATATGATACCTTTGACGGTAATAAGAAAGACTTCACCATGTCTGAATCTAGTGCAGCCCGACTCTTTTTTAAGCATGCACAATGTTAAATTGTATGTGGAATCGTAAGATGTGCTAAGTTAACTTCTCCATCCTTTTGTAATACACTGGTGGGTTATTGCTTGAGGGATGGGATTAATTGTGGCTGATAGCTAGTTAGTGTACTTTCAAAGGAATTGTAACTGTGCTTCCAATACTGGTACAATAAATATCCAGGCATTAAGGAGTTGATGTAAAATTTTGCAAGTCCTGATCACAGCTGAAAATGCATGGATTCAGATTTTTTAATGGGCTTTTTTTATAATCAAGTATAAAGGGCCTTAAGCACTTGATATTGGTTAGCAAACCAGCAGCAGGGATTTGTGTTGCTGGGACTTTTGCTATAATGACTTTTGGCCAAGACCTGGAAGCTTATCATGACTTCTAATACAGAAGTATGTGGAGTCATTTGGTCATTCCAACTAGATTTTCTTTCACTTGTAAGTGTATGGCCCTTTATTCTTGCTGTAATACTATGTTTTAAATTTGTATGGTCCTCTTCTGTCTTGTTTTGGTCAGCGGTTGTTATCGCACAAAGCCTGCATCTTTGCATTGACTTGCAAGATTTTGAGTTTGTTCAGACACAGAAATTGGTCAAAAATGATTACTCACCACTTGTTCAAAGAGGTTTGAAACATTCAGTGAATACTTTTTAAAACTTTTAATGCATGATGTATTTTTTTTAGAAAGTTATTGTTTGAGAATAATGTCTTTTTATACCAGGGAATAGATGTTGTCCTGAATGAGGTGGAAAACTGCCACCCCCTCCCTTTTTTTTTTTTTTTTTTTTTAAATCAATACATGTTAAAGTAAATCATTGGATACTTTGGTGTCTTCATTCATGTTCTTGATTGAGGGAAGAGACTGAACATAGGTGTTCAAGTGTATGTTAAGCTTAGTGCTGATGTTATTAAACCCTTCTTCTTGAAACCTAGATTTGGGGAGGCCATGGAAATATTTGTTTGTAATCTTCCTGAAGGAGAAATTTCTGCTTTCCCCATCTCTCCACAATCTCTTCACTGAGCATTGCATGTTTGCTTTGCTGCATTGTTGGATGTGTCTCCTTTCTTGGCATTTTGGCTTTGTTACTTGAAAATGAGCTTGGTTTAATTGTTCCTCAAGCTGCCCAGGACTCAGTGATAGTGGTCTGGTGGGGACTGGGGTGGGATGAGGGCTCAGTTCCATAAGCCCAATAACAAAAGGCCATGAAATAAATATCTAGTTACTAGAATGTGAAGGCCAAGCTGTGTTGTTCACCTTTCCTATCCTTTGCCACAGGCTAGGCTAGCCCCTTTGCCATAGGGGCTGGAACTTAACCTTTCTGTTCCAGTTACCGTTAGCAAAGCCAGTGTCAACTTGTCAAGGAAAGCACTCCATAGTGTGCCAATTTACAGAAAGCTTAGGTGCTCCTGCTTTCTGTTTGGGTTTACTGGACTGGATTGGAAAATGTCATTCCCTGTATTCTCCCTCCTTCCCTTCCCCCAGGTCACTTTGGTTTGGGGGCTTGAACTGATTCTTTTCTTTTCTTTTTTCTTTTCTTTTCTTTTCTTTCTTTCTTTCTTTCTTTCTTTCTTTCTTTCTTTCTTTCTTTCTTTCTCTCTCTCTCTCTCTCTCTCTCTCTCTCTCTCTCTCTCTCTCTCT
>JAJPUD010011594.1:3115-21871 GCA_023553655.1 Myrmecobius fasciatus
TTGTTCAGAAAATCACTTTTAAAATAAACAAATCTAATCAATGAAAGACTATTAATTTTGAATACAATTCAAATATTCTAGATCTATATTCTTTAAAAAGGTTATCAAAGAATTGGAACATAAACATTAAAAGACAGAATGGAAAAAATTTAAGAATATTTTTTAAAATGATCACACTATTGGAAGAGCATATAAAAGTGCAATAAAACAAAATATTCTACTTGAATATAACATGAACAGAGGTAAATAAAATATTACAGATCTTTTAAAAGTTATTAAAATATACTTGGATACTATATTTCAAAACATGTCAAAATATAAGTATAAGAAACCCCAAAACTACTATTGGATAGCAATCCTAAGTTTACCTGACTAAGAAACACTGGAGTCAAACTTCAAAACTATATTATCAAAAACCAAATATTCTACCTTTCAGTGAAGAAAGACTTTACAGATTCTAAGGAAAATAAAATTGGAATATTGAACAAACCTGAATTCAAAAGAAAAATTGGAATATGGTACTCTGAAGAGCAAAGAACATAAAGTTGCACTCCAAATAACATACTGCAAAGCTTATCCTAAGCATCAAAATAATAATAATAATAATAATAATAATAATAATAATCAGAGATTCAGTAGAAGAGTTTTAAGTATTCCATAAAAATATTGTAGAGGTATAAAGAGTATTCACAATATGAATTGTCTGATTAGAAGTATGACCTTTGCATATGAATTTTACAGGTGCATACATGAAAAAAATCACCAATTTAACATTAACAACCCCAAATTAAAATAGATTGTTTTATAATAAAAAAATTGAAATTATTACTCATGCATACTAATACATCACTCCCAAATGTGCTTAAGGAGGGATATTATAAAATGGCAGTAAATAAAATAAATATAGGAAAAGAAGTTGGATTGGACATATAGAGAGTACATTTGTGTTGCATGCATATTTATGAGAGTATTAAAGGGCCAATATGCAAGATATTTTATTCATATTCCAAAAGTATGAGATAAAAACCTCAAATCTAATGTATACAGAACAGGGGTTTTGGCCTTTGAAATCTCTGGAGAACAGCAAAATGAATAAATAAACAAGGAAAAAGAAAGAAAGGAAAGAAAGAGGAAAAAAAAAAAGATCAGCATGATATTGCTTAGACCAGGAGGGCCTAAGAACCCAGGGATTCAGAGATTTCTGGAAGTTTCTTATTCAATAACAATGCCCCACCAAAAAGTACAGCATGGCATGAAGCCTGCTGTAGTGTAAAATTAAATTCAATAACAAGAGTTGGAGGAAATAATCAATGAAATAAAACACTTAATGGTATCTAAAATTACTGTATAACCTGATATTCCCCACTCTCCAGAAAGAGTAGAGATTAACTCTGTAAGAATTGCAAGTAGTGACTCAAAGGAAAAAAAACTCCCTTTTTTTCTCCATCAGGACCATATGAATACTTAGAAAAAGAAGCAAGAAATTTAAAACAGTAAAAACATGAAATTAAAGCTTTAGAGAAAAGAATTGAAAGAACAATAAGTAACATAAATGAGTAAATGATAAAACCTTACAAAGCAATGTTTTTTTTTTTGTAATATAGATTACACCAAAAAGAAATCAATGACACCATGACTCAGCAAGATATATTAGAACAAAACTTAAAAGATTGAAACAGTTGAAGAATATTTAAGAATTGAGATATCTGAACAACTCACCTAAAATAAAATCAAGGAAAAATATTTTGTGATTTAGTGGTCATCTTGAAAACAGTATTTTTTTTTTTTAAATTGCTCTGCATTTCAAGAAATTATAAATGAAAATTGTCCAACTGTGTTAGACCCATGGGACAAAGTTAAAATAGAAATCATCTACTCCTAGCTTTGATAAAGAAACACAAAAGGGAGAGACCCAGTAATTTCTAAAATCTGGATCTATATAAAATGAATTTTTTTTTCAAAATGCAGATAGAAGCAGTTCAAGTACCAAGGAAGCAGCAGGCTCATACAAAACTCTCTTAGAGTACAATATTTCAAAAAAGCAAAAGACTGGGCCTTGCAACTGAAAATAGCTTATTCTGCAAAGCTGATTGTAATCCTATAGAACAACAACAACAACCACAACAACAAAATCTACGACAGCATAGAGAAATCCCAAGAATTTTTGTTATACAGAGGAGAGCTAAGTAGAAATTTTGAAATACAAACATGCATAAGCAATAAATATAAGTATAAAATTAATACTTGATCATTACCAATCAAGAGATATCAAGTAAGTCAATTTCATTTCAGTGTCTCTTTTCTCATCTGGAAAATAAGGGTGTTAGCCTGGGAGGGAGGAGCAGTTCTGAGATCCTTTCAAGTTCATGATTTATAATCTGATGATTAGAGATAAGCAATAAGCTTAAAAAAAAGTTTCATTCTATTAGTCTTAAGCAGTAGAGCTGATCACTGGATTAATACTATTGAAAACACCTCAGTGATCCACTAGGATAAAAGATCTCTGCTTACTTAATGCAGTGGGAAGATTGGCCAAAAACAAATTAAAAATTAATGTATACATTTCTATCTATTTAGAAATGCTAAAGGGATTTCCTGTTTGGGGAATGCTAAATAACAATAGTATTGATTAATTTTGTGTAATTTTGGTGACATAAGCTAAACATTGTTAACTGGATACCAAATCCAATAAGACTTTTTTTTTTTTTCCCCACTGTGCTGTTTCCTTACCAGCAAAATTTTCATCATCCTTTGAAGCACTCTTTAGTCCTTCTGTTCACTTGGTACAACAGTTCCATACTGGCATAAAGATGAGTGAAGTATTTAATTAAAAACAGTTGCATGTAAGACTATAAACCAGGATTCTGCACTACTTCCAGATTCTACTACCTGTTTCCTATAGTAATTCAGATTCTAGTTTAAATCACTTCTAAAAGTTAAAGCGGATGTAGGAGAAAAGGATACCCTGTTAATTATCCAGATGTAATAAGGTTCTCAGAGATGTCAGTATAAGGTCCTCTGTGACCAATGAAAGGAAATTAAATTGGGTTTTTGAGAAAAGAGATCTGTTTAACCCCAATGGAATATATAGAAAATTATTACGAATTGCCAAAAAGGAATCACAACCAAATTATAATGTTATTTTATTTTGCAGTGAAATGATTCAAATCATAAATCAGTCTATAAGCATTTATTAAAGTGAGAGGTTTGAGATTAGAGAAAAACAATTGTCCTTAAAAATGAATAGGCAATAAGAAGTAAAAATGTTAACATTAATAAACAAGATTCTTGTACAACTTTATAATATAAGAAAAAAATTATGCACACATCAAGAGAAATGGTTTGATTATGGAATGACCTGGGCTTGCTTTTAAGCTCTTAAATGTACTAATCTGTGTCACCTTTGGCAGTCATTTTCCCTCTGAAAGTCAGTTTGATGATGTGTAAAATTTATAAGATTTCTAAGATTTCACCCAATGTTAAATTTTGCGAACCACAAATTGAGAATTAGTACCAGGCTTCAATTGATACTGGATAATATAGAGCCATGAAATCATGAACAGGAAGGACCCTGTTAGTAGGATCATAGTTAAGGTCTCTAGTCTCCAATTGCATTGTACTGGATACTAGTAGAGTGCAACAGCTAGATAGCACCATAGTACACTGGGCCTGGAGTTAGGAAAATTTGAATTCAAATCTAACCTCAGATATTCATTGTGTAACTCTGAGCAAGTCATTTAACTATTTGCCTTCAGTTTCTTCATCCATAAAATGAGTTGGAGTGGGAAATGGTCAACAATTCCAGTATCTTTTTCAAGAAAACACCAAACGAGATTACAAAGAGTCATATACTACTGAACAACACTAATTGTGTAGAAAGCAGAAATTAAAAAAAAAAATCATCCCCTTTTTATTTCCAACTTTTTTCCACCTCAAGAAGCTGGTTCTAAGAGAAAGGAACAAAAAAGAAAATCATGGGAAAAGCACATTTTGCATGAAAATTAATTTTATGACACCTGGCTAAATCAATTGCAGCTACTGTCATTTTTAGGATTGGAGGGATCATGAGAATATTGATTCATCTGAAGGCAGACGGGATGATCACCTAAGTCGTGGTTCTTACAGTGAATGTCTGCCAAAGTGACTGGCTCTACAGATCTTGGGTTACTTTAAGATGCAGATGAGCCATTCCACAAGATAAAATTGACTTGTTGCTCTCCTTCTGAAGTCTGACAAGGACATGAAATTGGACAGGCACTGGGAACCCCTTGCTTTGTGGAATTGTTGAACTGATCTTAGCTTGTGACTGAAATGCACAGACTGATGACCTCTGATATAGCTGAGTCAGAGAATGCTGTCACAACAGGACAAGACAAGAATTCTGTAATTCCCCTTCCCTGCCCCCAACTCCTACAAATCCTGTCATTTCATAAATCAGGTGTATGGGGGGAGGGAGGAGCAGGGAACTTTACAAATACTCGCATTCTAATTCTAATTCTGTCATTAAATTAAATTTGAGTTAACCATTAAACCCCTCTCTTTTCCATTTTTCTAAAGGTGTTGATAAGGTCTAATTCTATCCCAAATAAAGATAAATAAATAGTCTGTCTTGAAAAGGAAAAGGAATATTTGTCCCTGGAAGTCATTAAATACAAATTGGAATTCCACTTTGTCAAGGATCTTGCATTTACAATTGGAAAGGTCTTTGGAATGTATGTATTCTAAAGTTCCTTCTGACACCAAGATTCTATATTAGAATGCCTTTCCCACCTCTCCCATGGAGCTCTTGTAGAGATAGGACACTAATAATAATAGTAATTTATATTGTGCCTTCTATGTCCCAGTCACTTTACAAATATTATCCCATCTTAACCTCAAAGCAGCTCTTAGGTCTTATTAACCCTATTTTAACAGGTAAGGAAACTGTAGCAAACAGAGGAGAAATACTTTGCTCAGAGTCACAGAATTATTATGTGTTTAAGGATAGATTTTATCTCAGATCTTCCTGACTTGAGCCTAACATTGTATCAATTTACTACCCAGCTAATGCATCTCAAAATGGTTTTGAAAGATCATACAAGGCTATTCTAATATGAGAGTTATATAAAACACCTTAGGATGAAATAAATAAATGTTTGACAACTGAAGGTGTAAAGCATTAAAAAAAAAAAAGTTCAGTTTTCCAGGTCCTTAAAATGATAGAGAACCCAACTAATGAATATTCTGATTTTCTGAGGCTCTATTAAGAAATTAATTTTTAAAAATCTTCCATTTTTCCTTTAGAGGAAGAGAAAGCAAAACCATTAAATATGAAATCTGAAAAGAAACTTCACTGTTTTAAAGCCCTCTGGAGTAAACTTTAAAAATCCAGCAATGACTTTTCAGGAGATATGTCTAAATTTTTTTAACAAAACTACCTGATTAACTAACTCAGAAACTGTAGTTACACATCTTTGACCTCTCTCAGCCTTAAGTGACCACAACTCTAAAATAAAATGTTACATTAGATGATCTCTAAGGATCCTACACACTCTACTAGTCTGTGCATCTAGGATCTTTCTGTAACAAAACCAACACTTTTTCTCCTAAATCACAATTTGCTAGCTATTACACCTTTTTAATTTTCCCAGGATCCTGTAATGATTTTCAGAGGTGTCAAAGAATTTCTTAGTTCTTAAATGTTGAAAGGATACTATTAACCATGTAATGAATTACCCATATTTAATTATATAATTGTGCAAGGTTTATGTTTCCTCAGACTAGCATTCAGGACTTTATATAGTCTAGGGAAACCTATCATTCTGTTCTTATCAAAAGAGAACATTTATATAAAATGTTCTGCAAATCTTAGGGCTACATAATACTAGCTACTATTATACTACTATGATTATTACCACTATGACTCCTCCTCTTCTTCCTCCTTCTTTCTCTTCCTTCTTCTTTTCCTCTTCCTCCTCCTTTTCCCAAACAAACTACCTACTCCAAAAGAATATTCTCTTCTTTCTATTTCTGTCTCTGTACTCAAACTGAAAGCCTTGTCTATTAAAAATCACTCTCTTGTGCTCTTTTTATGCAAATCTAGTCTGATCTTAAGTGCTCCCTTTTCTACAAAACCTTCCAGGAGCCTTCAGCTAACCTTCTTTACTCTCTTCTGTTTATGGTTCTCATAATAATTCAATGTATTAATTCAATATAGTTAGTTAAATCATCTATATATGTAGGTGGGAATAAATACAAAGATTGAAATAATTACTACCATTACATTTGTTTCCTTTCGTAATGTAGAAAATATACTTATGTGTATAGACATACATTTTATTTTTATGCAAAAATATTATATATGTAAATGTGTCCATGTATATATGTATTAGTCATCTGTCCACATATTCATATGTCTATATGCATGGATACATTTATATATTCACTTTTTTGTTTTCATAACAAGAATATAAACTCCTTGAAAGTAGGGACTATTTCATTTTTAATATTTATATTCTTTCATTTTGACACAGGGCTTAGAATATAACAAACATTCAATAAATGTTTTGTTGACTGAAGGATTTTTTTTTCCATGGAAACACAAGGAAACCAAAATAGGGTGAGAAACCTGCTTGGTGACCTAAACAGGATCAGTGTGAGGAAGGGTTTAATGTATATAGGATTGAGTGTGTCACACTTATAAAATCCCAACTGCTTACTCATCCACTCTATTTGAACAACAGGGCTTCATCTCCAGAAGTGTTTTATTTGTTCTATGGCTACTAGAGAAGGCAAAACAAATGAAGCAAACACAATAGAAAGTGGACCATATACATGGATATGAAGCATGAAATCAATTTATAGAGAAAGTCCTGGAGGAGATATAATATGAGAGGTTGAAAGGCAACAGATGGTGGTAGAAAGAACTTTGGATTTGAAGCCAGGAAAACTGTGTTAGGATCTCATCTCACTAATAAGTGATATAGAATAAGTCATGTAAACTTAATTGAGATCATTTTTCTTATGTCTTTCTCATAAATGAGATCATGAAATTAAAAGGAACCTCCAATCCAGTTCCAAATCCTGTGATATTTCATTTTGCCTTTCTAAAGCCTCAGTTTCCTTATCAGCTAAATGGGAATAATAGTACACCAAATACTTTAGAGTTTTTATTTCAGAAGTTCTTTGTTAATCTTAAAGTGATATAGAAATTTCTTTTTAAAAATTTTACATTTATGGCTATTTTATTATTTACATTTATAATCTTATTCAAAAATGATATATTTTATCATTTCAAAATGACATATTTTATCATTTCATTTTATTACTTTTATCACTTCTTTGACTTTTGATCCTTCAGTCATGTGATTTGAATGCAACTTTAAATATACAGAAGAAAGTGTGTCAATATAATGGTTTTTCAGCAAGGGAGTGCAGTATATGGAACATCCAACATATGGTACTCTTTTGGTGCCATTAGCTAAATGGCCTTCTCAGTTTTTATTCTATGGGCAGAATGGTCTTCTTAAAGACTGCAGTATCCTTCATAAGTAACTGCATTGATTAGTAGTGTGAGAATTGGATGAGGGTTTAGTTTCCACATAGTTGTGAAATAAATTAAATGCAGATAAATGAAATTTAAATCAGAAAAAAAAAATGAAATTGAAACCTAAGAAATGGAATCTAAAAGTAAGGTTGTCTTGGAACAAGGGGAAACTAAAGTTATTAGAGAAGCAATAAATTAGAATAAAAAATACATTATGAGATTTAGTCGAGTGGGGACTCAGACTCACAAGTGGAGGGAAGATGAGAAAAGATGCAATTAGGGATAGACAATCATATAGGGAGATTAGGTTTTAAAGTACCCACCCAATGGAGGAAAATGGGGAGGGACTTGTATTTTGGGATGAGGAATAAAAGGCTATGATTTTATGCTTCAAAGGCATGCTTACTAGTTTAGATACCTTCTGTTGCAAGAACATAAAATAAAATCTTTTCCTGGATTCATCAACGTCAATAGAGTTGGTAAAACATTTTGCTTTTCTTATAGCAGCACATCAATATTAGTGCTAAGAAATGTGGAACAATGAATGACTAGTAGGTCTAACCAAAGTCATTATAGGGAATTAAATAGAATTTTGTTAAAATAAAAATTTTACCATCTCTAATTAATTTACACGCTAATCATTTTCAAGATTGTCTCTTTTAGTCCATGGTTCCTTGAATTCATAGAACTGACAGACAACATGTGTTGATCACATCATTTACTATGTATATGACATTTTGGAAAGGAAATTGATCAAGATATTCTACTTGAAGACATGCATCTTTAGTTCTAGTAGTCTCTTAACCATTTCCCCAGTTTTTCAAGTCCCAACTAAAGTGCTATCTTCTTTAGGAGGCCTTTCTTAATCCCTCTTAATCTTAGTACCTTCCCTTATTTAATTATTTCCTATTTATCCTGATTAAATTTCCTTTGCACATATTTGGTTCTTGTCTCCCCTATTAAATTGTGAGATTTTTGAGGGGAAGAATTGTCTTTTGCCTATTGTTGAATCCCCAGTGTTTAGCATAGTGCCTGGCACAGAGAAAAAGCTTAATAAATTCTTATTAATTGACTAAGTGGTCCTGCTGATGGCTCTGTCTTTTCTGACAGTCATAGTTTCTATAGTCACTGTCCTAACTGTTCTTTCTTTCTCAGGGGACCTCAGAAGTCTGAGTTCAAGATAAGTAGAAAAAGAATGGAGGTGAATATCGGATCCAAACAGGACTAATTGTCCCTTTTGTTGCTGGTAGGTGAAATTTTTGTGTCCTTAACACATTCTCCACCCTCAGGAAGCATCTAGTTCAATAAGGTAAAAAAGATATAAATTAACAATTGCAAAAAGAAAGCTGCATTCAATAAATACACAATAAATGGTGAGAATAATATTTATAAGAAATTCAAAAAACTCACTGCAAATGTACCATGAAATTTTAAAACAATGATCCAGAATTTCTCAAACTCTGATCATCTGCACTGACTGAATAACTGAATAAATCTATAAAAAAGTTTTTATTAAGAAACTATTATGTGGGAAGCATGATTTGTTGAGGATGGAGGTGCTTTGGGAGCATTACATTGCCAGCAACATCTTTCCCATTAATTTTTAAAAATAAATTTATATCGATATATTTTGCTTTTACATCACTTATATTTTCCCTATATACCTGTACCTATCTCTCTCAGAGAACCATCCTGTATAACAGAATATTTTTCAAAGCAAAGAAGAACAAAACAAATCAAAGCAATCAAGACTCATCTTGAGTTCATATCTGACCTCAGATAATTATAAAGTCTATGATCTTAGGCAAATCATTCAATCCTATTTGCCTCAGCTTCTCTATCTATGAAATTAGCTGGAGAAGGAAATGGCAAATTAATCAAGAACACCCAAATGAGGTCATGAAGAGTCAGACACAATGGAAACCACTAACAACAACTCAGTGGGTATTTGTTTTGAACCCAGGTCTTTTCCACTATTACTACAGAAAAGTGATATCAGTAATATTTTAGTGTATATGAGATCTTCATTCTTATGAATTACCTCCTTAGAGTATATTCTTAGTGGAAAAATCCCTAGATCAAAGAATTTGGATACTATAAATCACTTAATTACAAGTTGTCTTCCAAAATGACTGTAGTAAATTAAAGCCCACTAGTCCTGCATCTAATAGTATTCCCAACTTCTTTCAATCCCTCCAACATTGATTATTCCTGTCTTTTGTCACAAACTGATATTTTAAATATAATTATATATCTATATTTCTCTCTAACATATGCAGTACTTTTTCAAGGTAAAAATTGGCTTAATTTGTCTAACTTTACCACAAATTTCCCCCCTTCACTTTTCTTTATCCTAGTGGGTTCTTTTTCACCCTTCATTTTTGAAAAGGACCATCATAGTGAGATATCATGATTTATGTAGGAACTGTATTTAAGGCAGAATTGTGTAGTCATCATCCTCACTCTCTCTTCCAGAGTCATCAAAGTCCAGTGGTAGGACAAAAGTAAAAATTATTGGTAATGGCTTGGCAAATGACCCTGGCATAGGGGGCAGCTAGGTGATGCAGTGGATAGAGCACCATCACTGAAGTCGGAAGCTCCTGAGTTCAAATCTGGCCTCAGACACTTAACATTTCCTAGCTGTGTGACCCTGGGCAAGTCACTTAACGCCATTTGCTTCAGCAAAAAAAAAATGACCCTGGAATCTTCAATGCTGGACCAAGCTCTAAGTACTCCACAATACTTGCTTCAGTCATCTTCATGGCCATAGGAGCACTGGTTCTCATCTGCCCATCCCTAAGGTGTTCAGGAAAGACTAGCACCTCTGAGATTTGGAAGTGTCCCTTTTCAGGTCTGCTGATCCACCTTTGGCACCTACCTTCACCCAACTCTCAACTTCGGTTCCAAGAGGCTGTAGCATGTGCAGTAATTACATCCTGGCAAATCATCTTGGAAGATGTGGAAATCTGGTTGAGAGTAACCAATAAGCCTCAAATCTGTTGGTAAGTGAGGGAATATCTACCCCAAATGTGTGAAGACTTCCATGGGTGGATGAGAATCTTAGTGACTAATCCAGACCCATCATTCCACTACCCAGGCTACTATTTATGGGTCTTTGCCATATGTATCAAATTCCAAAGAATTCTAAGATCAAATATCTCCAAATAGCTGAAACTTATAAAAGCAAGCTGATGCAAAATCAGTTCCCAGAGTCAGTCCAGGGAATCTATGCATAAAGTGCTTTGATCCTGAAGACTGTAGAACAGCATTGATGTTGCATAGAGTTATTGACATGTTGTCATTATTTATTCTTGTTGATGTTGGTTGTACTCTAAAGCTCACTCTCTTTGCATTTATTTATGTGAGATATTCTTACTTCTACTTTACTGGTCATGGATAACAGTAGCAGAAATGCAGATAATGAAAGGATAAAATTCATGTGTCCAGGAGCTATACTTGTGTCATATGAGATGTCTGCTAAGGATATTGAATTACTCTAACAAGGTAATGGAGTTAAGAGTGGCACTGATTCAGATGAAGTGCTAGAAATCAGGGGAAGATTGTTCTTGTGTAATGAATGAAAAGCAGAGAGGCTGTAGTTCTAAGATGCTTTTTCAATAATGCTTTTTCTCTATGACATTAGTAGAGGTAATCTAGTAGCTGACCTAGCAGCTTCTTCTCCAGAATATTTAAAAAATTAACTTTGAACTGCAAGTTGGACTACAATCCTGCATGCATTTTTATTCTTAGAATTTTATACTTCTACTCTGTATGTGTGATGGGAGTGGAATTTTTTAAAGTTATTCTCTGTTCATGACACTTTAGAACAAAACTTCTAATTCTACTTTGATTCCAGCTGCTTCTCATCATCAAAGATAGTTATCTAGGACTTCTATGAAATCTCTGATAAGATTTTAATGCAGACACATGCCAATCAATGAATGTTGAGGTTATTATTAGTCTCATTATTGTAGCAGGTGGCAGATGGAGCTACTTCTCACTTATGGTTAGAGAATACATAACTTATCATCTCCCTCTAGCATTAATACTTAGATAGAATCCAAATCTCTTAAAAGTGGGGACTATTTTACTTTTGTCCTTGTATACCAATGGCTAGTATAGCATTCAGGACATAGTAGATCCCCTGCTTATTATTCATTGATAGATTGGCTTTTTTAAATGTTCACATGGTTAGGATTTCAATGCAGCTACTCATTCAAAAGTCACTTTTATAAATCATTAATAAAGGATGGATTAAGTTTTGGAAAGAACTGGTCCAAACAAATGCCTGTCTTATGTGAAGAAATAAAACCACATTCAATTGTTCTCAGGGAACCTCCTATATTGGCCAGTCATGGCAAAAGCAGGCCTACTGTGTGTGTTGTCTTTTATATTCTCATTTACATCTGGCATATACAATCAAGAGAGTGAGTTAGCAGTTGAAATAGAAAATCTAGAGATATCCCTCACATAAATATATATATATATATATATATATATATATATATTTCTATATTTTTATTATCCAGTTCCATTGACAAAATAATAGCAATAACAATAATAACAATAAATATTTGGATTTATATAGCACTTCAAATGTTTATGTCTTCTGATGAGCAGGAAAAATTGGACAAATCTGAATTTAATTTGCCCTCTCTTCTATTTCATGACACAATAGTGGTGCAATCAGGAGTGGTAGACTGAAATGAGATAACAAATATAAAGTACTTTGTAAACCTTAAAACACTTAAATGTGCATTTCACATTGTATCAGTTCATGCAAATCATTCTAGGTTTTTCTGAAAGCATCCCATTCATCATTTCTTATTGCACAATAGTAGTTCAACAAAATCACCTAAAACAACTTGCTCAGCCCTTTCCCCATTGATAGGCATCTCCTCTTTGTTACCTTGAAAAAAAGCTGCTATAAATGTTTTTGTACAACATATAGATCCTTTCCCTTTTTGTTTTCTAGTAATGGAGTTGCTTAGTCAAAGAGTATACATGGTTTTATGGCCCTTTTTAGGGATAGTTCCAAATTTCTCTCCAGAATGGTTGAATCTTTTTACAATTTCACCAATGATGCATTAATGTTTTAATTTTCCCTCCAACATTTGCCATTTTCCTTTTCTTTCATATTAACAATCTGGTAGATATGTGGAGATAGCTCAATGATTATTTATTCTTAAGTCACAACCTTCTGGGAGAGCCTTTGTCTTTTAGATGAAAGGACTTTTAGATGTTAGCCCTTCCAACTTTCTATCTCTGATCTAAGAAAGTTGACATTTTTGATTTGAGTGGAAAAGGGCAAGTTATTTAATATTCCTGAGCCTATTTCCTCATCTGTGAATTGAGAAGGTTGAACTCAATGACCTTGAAGGCCCCTTCCAGCTCTAAATTGATATTCTTATGGTCACTTGTCATGATTGAAAAAAAAAAAAGAGAAAGAAAGAAAGAAATGGGAAATAATGAAACTAAGGACCTAAATAATCCATACTCAAATGGCTCAGCTTTTAAATTAATGAGAGTTGGCTATTATAATGTAAACACATGCAAGTCAAATCCTCTGTTTTTCAAATAGTAGAGTGGACTCTTGCAGTAGATATAACTCTGATTTTAAGAAATGTTTTATGTTGTTTTGCTATATATGTTGTACTTGATAAATGGACAATGGTGGGAAAGCTCATAAATGATTTACAGTTTGTCATGGTTACTGCTATTCTCTAAGTGTTTAGAAAAGCATTAACAATAAATGTTGATAGAAAGGCTTTGTACATGTTAGTGATTTAATGTATTTGTAATGCATAAAATTAGCTATCAAAGTTTAATTTTTTTTTCACAATGAATAGCATACATTATAACTGAATGTCATAAAATATGTATTGAATGTAGGGCTTATTAGTACTGTTTTGCTGTACCTCTTTAAGGAGAAAGCAAACTTAGGTATACAGTAATGGGCTTTGGAGTGATGCATGCTTTCCTGCATTTTTACATATGAATAAGATAAAGTAGATGTTATACTCTCTCCTTTCTCCCCTCCCTCCTTTTCTTCTCTTCCTTCCTTTTCCTCCCACCCTACCCTCTCTCCCTCAACACACATAAATATACATACACAACAAAGAATATACTAACCCAAACCTAAATCATCTAATTCAAGAATTATTGATCTTTTATTTGTGCTATGGATCCCTTTCACAATCTGATGAAGTCTTCTTAAAGTAATGGTTTTTAAAAAATAGAATGAAGTGAGATGCTAAATTTCAGTTAGAAGATTATAGAAATAAAGGTGAAATTTTATTTTCCATTCAAGTTTGAGTTAGGATTAAAATCTCCTAAAAACCAAAGATTATTTCTTTTATAGTAGAGCAACATTTAAATAATGTAAGACAATTACAGAACCTCCTAATTGTATCGTGGATCAAATATAAATGTTTAATTTTGATATTTTAAGTCTTTAAGAAACTTGCCTTTTCAGTTATAATAAACACAATTTTCTTTCCCATACTCCTTGTCCTTTTAACCTGCCCTCCTTTTTATTCCTCACCCAAAACCTGTGCTTTTCAACAGGCAGGTTATTCCCCCATGCTTGAAATGTGTTCCTTCCTCATCTTTCTTTTGAATCCTTAGTTTCTGTCAAAGTTTAGCTCAAGTACCTTTTCATAAGACTTTCATGACCTTTCCTGCTTATGCAGCTCTTCTCCCAAAAATGACTTTGTATGCATTTTGTTTATATTTTGCATATACAAGATTGTGTGTTATCTCCCTCCAATTAATGTAACATTTCTGAGGAAAAGAAGTGTTACATTTTGGTCTTTCCATCTCCAGAATCCAACACAATATCTGGCATATAGGAGACACTTAAAAATATATTTTGATAAATTGATTAATTACTTTAGTTGAACTGAAAGAGTTTGTGAACCATTTGTTCACAGATTTTTGCCAATTAATTAATCCTACTACTGAGAGAGACGACTGAAATCATTTCTCCAAAACCTTAACCAAATTATCAATCCTTCAGGACATAATGAATCTATAAGGTAGATCAGAAGTGATTTAGCACCCATTTCCACTCCTGAGTAACCTTGTCACATTGGTTTAATGGCTTATTTTCTCTTTTTCTTCTACCTCTAAATCACAATAGAAGAATTTCTATAATTCTTTTTATACCAAGATTTTATAAAGGAAAATAAAGTTGTTTGTAAAGTGTTTAGGGCTACAAAACATTTCTGGAGTTAATGGTGAAGTTAGCTGTTTAATTTCTCAATGAGCACTTTTATCCTTATACCAACAGGTGACATTTATATCAAGCCTTACACATTTCCAAGTACTAAATGATATGTCATTTGAACTTCATAATATTCCTATCAAATAGAAGTTTCAGATATTCTTAGTTGCATTTCACAGATGAGAAACTCATGCTCATATTTGTTAATTACAAATGGTTATAAAACTGTGAGGCTAATTTTGAATCCAGACCTTCATTATTGCAAGTCCAGCCCTTTAGCTGTTATGTGATATAGTTATTCCTTCCACTTTGCAGGCATTAAGGTGGTACCCCCACAATCTAAAAAATCCCTGTAAAATTTTTTGGTTTTCCTTTTTTATCAGAGAAGAAATCATATTGTTTTTTTTTTTTTTATTTTTCTTATATTGGGTATTTACGACATCTTTAAAAAAAATTGGGAGAAATAACTGGGGGGCAGAGCCAAGATGGCGGAGTGAAAAGGTGACTTTCTGACTCTCCTCCGATCTTCTCTCAAATCAACAAGAAAATAAGCCTCCGAACTGATCTTCAAGTCAACGAACTCAGAAATATTTGGGCACAGCTCTCTGGATAACTTCATATCAGGTTAGTTGGTCTCGGACAGAGAGATAAATAGAGGGCAACTGCGCAGGCCGGAAGTGAGGGTGGGACTCAGCTCAGCTCATCTTGGAAGAAATTCCAAACTCCAAACTCCAAATTCCAAACACCTGGAGTTTATCTGAGGCACTCGGGACACTCTGCCCTGATTGGGGGCAGGTGTTCTGGCAGACTTGCCTTGTTTAAGGAGTAATTCGGACTTAGTCCTAGCCCCCACCGGCCCAGCACCTTAAGTCAACTGGCCAAAGTGCCCCAGGGCAAAGCTTTTTGCAGCCACCGCTTTTTTTTCCCCTACCTTAAAGAGATATCCACACTGTCTAAAAAAAAAAAAATATGATGAAGAACCAAATAAGAGCTCTCACCATAGACAGCTTTTATCAAGGCAAAGAAATGACCCCAGAGCCAGAGGTTCCTTTAGACAAAAATCCAGAGAACATCAGAAAGGACCATCACTGGTCCCCTTTTCAAAAGGCCTTTCTGGAAGACTGCATAAAGAACCTCAAATGAGAGCTGGAGGATAAATGGGAAAATAAGCTGAATTCAGTGCAAGAAGGATATGATGCCCTGCAAAAGAGATAGGAAAAAGACACCAATTTATTAAAAAATAAAATTAGTGAAGTGGAAAAAGAGTGCAATGAACAAATTGGCCAGTTACAAAAGGAGCTTAAAAAGGTAACTGAAGAAAACAACACTTTAAAAATAAGAATTGAACAAATGCAAGTGAATGACTCACTAAGACTTGAAGAATCAGTCAAACAAAAACAAAAAAAATGAAAAATTAGAAGAAAATATGAAATATCTCCTAGGAAAAACAACTGACTTGGAAAACAGATCTAGGAGAGACAATCTAAGGATTATTGGACTTCCTGAAAGTAATGATGAAAAAAAGAATCTAAACACTATCTTCCAGGAAATCCTGAAAGAAAACTGCCCTGAGATTGTAGAATCAAAGGGCAAAATCACCATTGAAAGAATTCACCGATCACCTCCTGAAAGAGACCCCAAAATTAAGACCCCAAGGAATATCGTGGCTAAATTTCAGGACTATAGCACCAAGGAACAGATTCTGCTAGCAGCTAAAAAGAAACAATTCAAATACCGAGGTTCAATAATTAGAATCACACAGGATTTGTCAGCTTCCACACTGAAGGATCGAAGGGCATGGAACCAGATATTCCCGAAGGGCAAAGGAACTTGGATTACAGCCAAGAATAACCTATCCTGCTAGAATGAGCATTATCCTCCAGGGAAGAAGATGGACATTCAATGATATAGGTGAATTTCACCTATTTCTAATGAAAAGACCGGATCTGAACAAAAAATTCGACACACAAACACAGAACTCAAGAGATGCATAAAAAGGTAAAAAGGAAAGGTCTCATGAGAACTTTATTTCTACTAGGGAGATACTCAAAGTTTGGGGGTATAATTAACTAGATATTACTTTGATAATATGAAAAAGAGAACTAGAGGGGAAAATCTTGTCATACTGGGGAAAAGAGGGAAAAAGTGGTAAAATAATTTCTAAAAAAAAAAGGAGGAACAAACAAGGTAAAATCACTTGAAGAGGCAAAGAAAACCTAATATAATTGAGAGAAAGAGGGGAGGGAGATGAGCACTGTGTAAATCTTACTCTCATCAGGTTGGGCTCTAAAAGTGTATATCAGACATTTGATTTCATATAGAAACTTGTCTGTTGCTAGAGGGAAGTGGGAGGAAAAGGAGGAAAAGTAAGGGAAAAACTAATAGAAGGGAAAATAGAAGAATCAGGGGAAAGGAATAAAAACAGGGGGAGGGGATCTAAAGGATGGGAGTATTTTTTGGGGGAGGGGTCATCAAAAGCAAAGTACTGAGGAGGGGGGAAGGGAGAAAGGGGAAAGGAAAGGGGAAAACATAACTTGGGTAAATAAGATGGCAGGAAATAAAGAATTAGTTATTCTAACTGTGAATGTGAATGGGATGAACTCTCCCATAAAGCGGAAGCGGATAGCAGACTGGATTAAAAACCAGAATCCCACAATATGTTGTCTACAAGAAACACATTTAAAACATAGTGACACATATAGAATGAAGGTAAACGGCTGGAGCAGAAAATATTATGCTTCAGGTGAACAAAAAAAAGCAGGGGTAGCAATCCTTATCTCAGATCAAGTAAAAGCCAAGATAGATCTAATCAAAAGAGATAAGGAAGGAAACTATATTTTATTAAAGGGTACCATAGATAATGTAGCAATATCTATATTAAATATATATGCACCAAGTACAATAGCACACAAATTCCTAGGGGAGAAATTAAGAGAGATGCAAGAAGAAATAGACAGCCAAACGATACTAGTGGGGGATCTCAACCTTGCTCTCTCAGAATTAGATAAATCAAACTACAAAATAAACAAGAAAGAAACTAGGGAGATAAACCAATTGTTAGAAAAGTTAGGTATGATAGATCTATGGAGAAAGTTGAATGGAGACAGCAGAGAGTTTACTTTTTTCTCAGCAGTCCAAGGAACCTATACAAAAATTGACCATGTGTTAGGGCATAAAAACCTTAAAATCAAATGCAGAAAGGCAGAAATAGTAAATGCATCCTTTTCAGATCATGATGCAATAAAAATCACATGCAATATAAGTCCAGGAGAAAATAAACCAAAAGGTAATTGGAAATTAAATAATCTAATCCTGAAGAATGAGTGGGTGAAAGAGCAAATCATAGACACAATCAATAATTTCATCCAGGAGAATGACAATAAGGAGACAACATACCAAAATTTGTGGGATACGGCCAAAGCTGTTATAAGGGGCAATTTTATATCTCTAGATGCTTACTTGCACAAAATAGAGAAAGAAAAAATCAATGAATTGGGCTTATTATTAAAAAACTAGAAAAAGAACAAATTAAAAACCCTCAATTAAATACCAAATTGGAAATTCTAAAAGTAAAAGGAGAAATTAATAAAATCGAAAACAAGAAAACTATTGAGTTAATAAATAAAACTAAGAGTTGGTTCTATGAAAAAACCAACAAAATAGATAAGCCTTTAGTTAATTTGATAAGAAAAAGAAGAGAGGAAAATCAAATTGTTAGTCTCAAGAATGATAAGGGAGAACTTTCCTCCAATGAAGAGGAAATTAAAGCAATAATTAGGAGTTACTTTGCCCAACTTTATGCCAGTAAGTTTGATAATCTGAATGAAATGGAGGAATATGTACAAAAATATAGATTGCCCAGGTTAACAGAAGAGGATATAAATTATTTAAATAGCCCCATATCAAAAAAAGAAATAGAACAAGCCATTAACCAACTCCCTAAGAAAAAATCTCCAGGGCCAGATGGATTTACATGTGAATTCTACCAAACATTCAAAGAACAATT
>JAJPUD010011594.1:22271-53816 GCA_023553655.1 Myrmecobius fasciatus
AAAATTAATCCACATAAATCATCAGCATTCTTATATATTACCAACAAAGTTCAGCAGCAGGAGATACAAAAAGAAATTCCATTCCAAATAGCAGATGATAGGATAAAATATTTGGGAATCTATCTGCCAAGGAAAAGTCAGAAACTATACGAACTAAATTACAAAACACTTTCCACACAAATAAAATCAAACCTAATCAACTGGAAAAATATTAAGTGCTCATGGGTAGGCAGAGCGAACATAATAAAAATGATAATACTACCCAAACGAATCTACTTATTTAGTGCCATACCAATCAAACTCCCAAGAAATTATTTTACAGATCTAGAAAAAATAGTAGCAAAGTTCATTTGGGAGAACAAAAGGTCTAGGATTTCAAGGGGATTAATGAAAAAAAAAGGCAGATGAAGGTGGCCTTGCTGTACCAGATCTAAAACTGTATTATAAAGCAGCGGTCATCAAAACTGTTTGGTACTGGCTAAGAAATAGAGCAGTCGATCAGTGGCACAGGATAGGATATCAGGACTATCTAGGCAATAACCTTAACAATCCAGTGTTCAATAAAACCAAAGACCCCAGCTTTTGGGATAAATACTCACTATTTTTCAAAAACTGCTGGGAAAATTGGAAACTAGTGTGGAAGAAATTAGGGCTTGACCCATACCTAACACCACATACCAAGATAAGATCTAAATGGGTTCATGATCTAGATATAAAGAGGGACTTTGTAAGCAAGTTAGAGTAACGTAATATAATTTATCTCCCAGACCTGTGGAGATGGAATAAATTTATGTCCAAAGAAGACCTGGAACTCCTAATTGAACACCAGATGGATAATTTTGATTATTTTAAGTTAAAAAGTTTCTGTACAAACAAAACAAATGCAGACAAGATTAGGAGGGAAGCATCAAATTGGGAAATCATCTTTACATTTAATGGTTCTGATAAAGGCCTCATTTCTAAAATTTATAGAGAATTGTCTCATATATATAAGAATTCAAGCCACTCTTCAATAGATAAGTGGTCAAGGGATATGAACAGACAATTTTCAGATGATTAAATTAAAACCATCTCTAGTCATATGAAAAGTTGCTCCAAATCACTATTGATCAGAGAAATGCAAATTAAGACAACTCTGAGATACCACTACACACCTGTCAGATTGGCTAAAATGACAGGAAAAGATAACGACGAATGTTGGAGGGGATGTGGGAAAACTGGGACACTGATACATCGTTGGTGGAACTGTGAACGGATCCAACCATTCTGGAGAGTAACTTGGAACTATGCCCAAAAAGTTGTTAAACTGTGCATACCCTTTGACCCAGCAGTGTTTCTCCTGGGCCTATATCCCAAAGAGATCTTAGAGGAGGGAAAGGGCCCCACATGTGCAAGAACGTTTCTGGCGGCCCTTTTTGTAGTGGCTAGAAACTGGAAACTGAAGGGATGCCCATCAATTGGAGAGTGGCTGAATAAATTGTGGTATATGAATGTTATGAAATATTATTGCTCTGTAAGAAACGACCAGCAGGACGATTTCAGAGAGGCCTGGAGAGACTTGCATGAACTGATGCTGAGGGAAACGAGCAGAACCAGGAGATCATCATACACAGCAACAACAGTATTACATGATGATCAATTCTGATGGACATGGCTCTCTGCAACAAAGAATTGTCTCAAACCAGTTCCCATTGTTCACTGAAGAAAACCATATACACCCAGAGAGAGGGAAATGAAATATGGACCACAATGTAACATTTTCATGATCTCTACTGAAATTTGTTTGCATTGTGTTGCCTTTCTCTGATTCTTTTTTTTTTTTCTTGTAGATAGGATTTTTCTTGCATAACTTTTCAAGCATTTCAACATTATTAGCATGTAGTGGACTTCCTGCCATCTAGGGGAGGGGAGGGGCCTGGGGGTAAAATTTGTAATGGAAAGCTTTGTAAAGATCAATGTTGGGGAACTACCCATACATATGTTATACAAATAAAAAGCTTCAATAAAAAAATAATAAAAAAAATTGGTTAATTATTTGTTCAAAGGTTCTGTATTGTTTCCTGGCCTTTGTGTATTGTCTGAAGCTTCTGCAAAAGTCTTTAAAAAATTCCCATTTAATTTTTTTTTCTGAGACAATTGGAGGTAAGTGACTCACCCAGGGTTACACAGCTAGGAAGTGTTAAGTGTCTGAGACCAGATTTGAACTCTAGTCCTCCTGACTTCAGAGCTGGTAGTCTATCCACTGTACTACCTAGCTGCCCATCTTTCCTCCCATTTAATTTCTTATGTGGTGCTTTGATATATTGACAATTTAATAGGGAAAGTTGCAATGTGGAAGGGATAACTATTTTTTTCTTTTTTTAAAATTAAAGCTTTTTATTTGCAAAACATATGTATAGATAGTTTTTCAACATTGACCCTTATAAAGCTTTCCCTTACAAATTTTTCCCCCTTAGTCCCCTCCCCTCCCCTACATGGCAGGAAGTCAACTACGTTAATAAAGTTAAAATAATTGAGAAGTCGAATATATCTATACATATTTCCACACTTATCTTGCTATGCAAGAAAAATAGTATCTACAAGAAAAAAAAATCTGAGAAGGGAAACCCAATGCAAGCAAACATCAAAAGAGAGCATGAAAGTATAATGTTGTGGTCCACATTTCATATTCCCCTCTCTGGGTATATATGGATTTCTTTACTGAACAATTGGAGCTGGTTTGAAACATGTCATTGTTGAAGAGAGCCATGTCCATCAGAATTGATCATCATATAGTCTTGTTGTTGCTGTGTATAATGATCTCCTGGTTCTGCTAATTTCAGTCAGCATCAGTCCATGGAAGTCTCTCCAGGCCTCTCTGAAATTGTCCTGCTGGTTGTTTCTTATAAAACAATAATATTCCATAGCATTCATATATACCATAATTTATTCAGCCATTCTCCAAATGGGCATCCATTCAGTTTCCAGTTTCTTGCTACTACAAAAAGGGCTGCCACAAACATTCTTGCACATGTGGGGCCCTTTCCTTCCTTTAAGATCTCTCTGGGAAATAAGCCCAATAGAAACACTGCTGGGTCAAAGGGTATGCACAATGTGATAATTTTTTGAGCATAGTTCCAAATTGCTCTCCAGAATGGTTGGATCTGTTCACAGTTCCACCAACAATGTATCAGTGTCCCAGTTTTTAGACAGGATAACTTTAATAATTCATTGAAACCCCACTGATTTGAAGTCTATTTCCATGGTTAGTGAAACAATATTATTTCTTGCCAAAACAAATATTGAAGATATATATATATATACATATATATATATGTATGTATGTATATGTATAATGTATGTATATGTATATATATATATATTAATTTCTCTTCATTCCATTTTTTTCTTCCAGTTGAAAATGAAGAATAAAACAAAACAAGAACAAAACAAAACAACAACAAAATACTTCACAGAAAATATCCACTAAGCTATGAGGGGCAGGGCAGGGAAAGAAAAGATAAGCCACCATGTCTACATATCCTTTTCACATTCTGAATTTTAAGCCTACCACCTCTTCAGAAGGTGATAAGGGATGTAATTTAACTTCAGTACTCTCCTTTAGCATTGTATTAAATGCTTTTCTAAAGTTTTCTTTAGTTATACACTTTTCTAACATTTTGAACTTTATTAAATAAATGCTATTATTACATAATATCTTCCTTAAGTTCAATTCACTTCACTTAGAATCAGATCGTAAAGGTCTTCCCAATTTCCCTTGAAACTATTAATTTTGCAGTTTCTTGTGCTATAATAATATTCCATTACATTCATATATGATTAATTTACCTATTTCCCAATATTAAGCACACTCTTGATTTCTGTTTTTGAGGCTGGCACCAAAATACCCACACATACATACATTTTTGTTTATATGTATGTCACAGTCTTGGGTATCAACTTTATTTTAGCTATTTTCATTTTATAATTTCTAATAATCATAATGTTATGTACTACTGCTACTATATGTGTGTATTTGCATGTATGTATAAAATAAGTGTATATACACATATATCCATCTGTGTGTATGTATATGTGTATATGTGGGTATATAATTACACATGCATATGTATACAATACATTCAGGTGTATATATGCATACAATAGAACACATGTATTATATATGTGTATATAATATATATGCATGCATATATTTATACATACACATACATATATGTGATATTCTGTCATTGATGATTCATACTGAGTTTGTATTCTACTAATTTTTCTGGGTATTCCCTAGAAAAATTGCTATATAGCCAAGCCTCACTTATCTCATACTTGTGAAATTCAAACCAAGTTTAAGACTTTGTATTGATCACCACAAAATTTCTTTTTTATTACATTCAATCCAGTGCTCTAGTCTGTCAAGGTCTTTTTGGGTGCTGTCTTTCCTATCTAGCTTATTAAGATATAACTCATATGAATCAAGTCCTTTGAATTCATCAAAGCAAACCAGTACTCTCTTATTAATGCTTTACTTATCTTGAGTGTCAACTTCCTTTTATTTATTTTTGTTCCATAATTAATAATAATAATATCATCAATAGATATTTGCCTGAGCTCTGTGTCATCTGAAAACATGATAAGCATGCCACATATGCCTTTAACAAATCATTGTTCAGAATGCCAAAAAGCACAGGGTCAAGCACATATGGCTGGAGTATCCTACTAAAGACATACTGCTCAATTAACATTGAATAAATTAATTACTACTCTTTGAAGCCAATCATTCACCAAGTAGAAATGTGTAAAATTACATTATTGGCCAGACTAATTTCTCTATCTTTCTCTAAAAATGAGAGAAGACATTTCACCAAATATGTTAAAATTCCAGGATTCTTTATAGAATTTTTTTGACCTACAAATTTAGTGTAAAAAAATGAGACTAAGATATTTTATGGAACTAAGGAAATATGATTTGTATTTGATGAAGTAATGCCAGCTTTGTGTAGTAACTTTTGTCACATGGATTTGCTATCAATTTAGGAATCTGCTTTAATTTTTCCTAGGAATCAAAGTCAAGCTCACTGGTTTTAGAGTTTGCAAACTTTATTCTTTTTCTTATTTTGGAAGTCACCACATTTGCACTTCTTCAGTTATGTGGTTTCTCAATTATTGCCATTTTTCAAATATAATGGATACTTGACATACAAAACACAATCTCCCATTCTTTCAGTATGTGGAAAATGATCTATATGAATTAAGTTCCTTGAAAGTCATCATATCCAACTGGTGTTTACTATTGTTTTATTTGTCTCATATCAACTACCTTTGAACTAAGTTTGTTCTGTAATTTATAATCATCATCATAAACATTTATTAAATTGTACCAAATACTGAGCCAAAAACTTTGCAATTATTATCTTATTTAGTGTTCACAACCCTGGAAGGTAGGTACTATTATTTATTGCAATTTTTACAGTTAATGAAACTGAGGCAAAGAAAAGTCAAATCAGTTGCCTGTCATACAACTAACATCTTAGGTTTAGATATGAGCTCTATCCAATGTATTATTTACCTTCCCCAATAACAAATATGATTGTTTCTGACAGAAAGAATAGGAAAAAAAAACCAAAAAACAACCTAAGCAGTAGTGTTCTTCCTTCTCTGAGCTTTCTCATTTGTGTAATATTTCACCATTTAAATACTGAGATTAGCTTTTACAAAAGAATATTTATTTCAAAAAAAGTAGCAATGACAAACAAACATAATCCTAACACCTAGGAGCATAATTATCCCCACCCATACACCTTCCTATACAACACAGTCCCACCAAGTTCCAAATTCAAATTCTACCTTGAGCTCAAGTCCCAGGCAGCCTGGCTTCCCAGAACTCTATGGCCTGACAGCAATATTAGATTTTTGTCTCCAAGATCATCAACAGTTCTGGTCTAGATCCAATGTTTTCACCTTTCCATGCATGGAACTAGAAAGAAAAAATGGATCATACCAAAAGAAAATCAGAAGCTCACTTATTGTATTCTAATAAAGAGATGAGGTAAGTTATCCCTCCCCTCTATCTCCAGATCAGTATTTATGCTGTGGACAAAGTTAGACCTTCATCATTTTTGACACTGTTATTACAAATAATAGGTTGGAAAGTCAAATTAATAAAATTAGAAATGAAAATCCTGAAATCCTAAGATGGAAGAAATAAAAATAATTATCAAAAGTTATTATATGCAGTAATATTTTCCATCAAAATTAATAATGTAAAATAGAGGATTACCCAAATTACTACAACAGAGTCAAGTCAACAGAATACTAGTGAAGAAGATATTAAACAATCCAATTTCAGAAGAAAATTATGTTTGAAAAAAATATCTACCAATTATTGAAAAACCCTGTTCCAGAGAAATTTATGAGATTCTATCAAATTTTACAGAAATAATACCCATAATATACAAAAGAATTTCCAAAAATGAAAAACAAATCATTTTAACAACCTCTTTTTGTAAGACAAATAGAGGTTTACTTATTTAAACCAGGGAAGATTAAGGAAAGAAAATATAAAACAAAACCATCATTAAATAAACCAGAATATCTGATGGACATGACACTCTTCATCTGATGGACATGACTCTCTTCAACAATGAAATACTTCAAACCAGTTCCAATTGTTCAGTGAAGAAAGCCACATACACCCAGAGAGAGGGATGTGAAATGTGGACCACAACATAACATTTTCATGCTCTCTATTGATGTTTGCTTGCATTGTATTTCCTTTATCTGATTATTCTTTCTTGTAGAAACGATTTTTCTTGCACAAAAATGTGTGGAAATAAATATACATATATTCCATTTGTCAAGTATTTTAACATAATTAACATGTAGTGGATATCCTGCCATCTAGGGGAGGGGTGGGGAGTAGGGGGGAAACATTTGTAACAGAAAACTTTGTAAGGGTTAATGTTGAAGAATTACCCATACATATGTTTTACAAATAAAAAGTATTAATAAAAAATAAAATAAACCAGAATAAATTTAAAAAATGATTTTTTAAAAATATAATCCCTACCAAAAAGATTGCTGAACAACTAAGAAACCCTTATGGCCAAAATGATTTTATATAAGGGATTCAATATGATTATATCAGTTGCTGACAAAAATGTCTTTGACAAAGCATACCACTCTTTTATCCAATGAAACATAAAACAAAACAACAGAAACACACAAACACAATACCCTCCATAGCACTAACAATATTAACTGAATTGCTCAGGATCACATATCTAGTAAATATCTGAGATCAGATTTAAAGTGAAGGATATGAATCTTCCTAATTAGACCCAACATTCTATACACTGTACCATCTAGCTACTCTAATTCATTCTTCTTCATTATAATATTTGTTGGGAAATTTATATATATATATATATATATTTTTCAATTACTCTTACTTTAAGATGCTTATTATGTTTTCCTGTTTATACATTAAAATTTTATTATTATTACTTTCTTTTGATGGTTTTGATATTTCTGGGGTTTTATTTGTTGTTGTTTTTTGTTTTTTGTCAATTGGTCTGGTATTTCATGTCATTCATTTTTCTGCCTCTATTTCTTTGTTGTTAACGAGATTCATGAGGTCAGGTTGAAAGATTTCTTTATTTTAATAGGAATGATATCTATCCCATTGGGTTTAGATTTTTTTCCATAGTTCCCCTGATCTCCCCCCAAAAAGAGATTTATGAATCTGGAGACTAAGGTGACTAAGGTTACACAATTGATTTACACAAGGTTCCTGGTCACTTAAGTTTAAAAATTTGAAACACAAGAAGGTAGAGACTCCTATGGCTTAACATACACTGTTATACATGTTCATCACTACAGCCAATGTAGACCAAGAGGATTCATTTATATGCACGATTATCTATATTTACTTGAAAAAATATTATGTATGCATATAAGTATTCTGAAAACTTCAGAAATTATATTTTCACATTTATTATAATGAATTAGTTATGCTTTGCTAGAATTTAAATAAATATCACATGGCAATGTTTAGTGTGTGTATAGATCTTTAAATAAATTCCATAGCCACTCATGGTCCTTGAGGTCTCTGGACTAGGAACCAGTAAATTATATGGACAAGCTAATGAGGACAGGAAACAAGTTTTATCTAAATTTCATGTCTCTCACATAAAAGTAACACTATATATAGTAAGAACTTGTGATCATAATTAAGCTAAAAGAAATCTTTGAGGTAATCTTAGAAATTCTAATTTTTTAGTCAAGAAATTGAGGTACAAAGTAGCTAACCAATGATCACATAGATTTTGGGATTTGAAGCTAGGCTATCCAATTCCCTATTCAAGGCTTTTATTACTTTACTATGATACCATTTAAGATCTCTTTAAAAAAAAGGCATCCATTTCCAGGTGCATCTTTTCACCACTACCTTACTATGGCTTGTAGAAAATGTTTTGTTTTTTTTTTAGTTTGCTATTTTTTTCTGATATTTATTTACCTGGTTTATTTCCTTAATTTGATTTTCTAGTATTTTCAAATATATTACATAGATTTTTTAAAAAAATAATTTGATGATTAAAAGCATAATTCTCCCATCAGCTAATTTACTTAATGTAATTTAGATCTTAGAACCTTGAATTCCTCTAAATAAATGTGGTTATCATTTTGTCTAGTTCTATAAAGTATCTCTCCTCCCTCCTCCCTTTCCCCATAGTCTCACTGATATAACAGTAAATCAGCAAATTAGTTTAGATAATAATCATCTTTATTGGCATAGCCCAGCCATGAGCAATGGCTTTTTCTTTAATTATTTAAGTCATGCTTTATTATTTTAAAGTATCTCAAAGTTGTATTCATGTAACTCAAATATGTGTATTGGTAGGTTGATTCCTAGATATTTAAGTATTTTACAATTATTTTGACTGAAATTAACTTTCCTATCATTTTTTCCAGAATTCTGTTACTATTTAAAATACTCACAATATTTGTGGATACATATTGTAAAAATACTAATAACATTTGTAGATATATTTTGTATCTGACTACTTTAGTAAAGATACTAATTATTTTAGTTTTTGTATGTGTGTCTCTGTGTTGGTATTTTTGTGTGTGATAGTCTCTATTCTTTAAAATAAGATTTCTTTCCCTATCCTCATTCATATTGTGAAAAGCACATTATCTGGTTTTCTTTTTAAAAAAAATAATGGTGTGACCTTTGATATTCACATCACATGCTTATTTTGAAGCTCTTTTTTTGTGTGTGTGTTTATGGTAGGATGATCACACAAACAGAATTTTTACCAAATTCTTTCCAGGAATCTAGGCATCTGGCAAAAAGGACCTCCCTTTTCCCTCTCAACTAGTTCATTGTTGCTAGTTTAACAAAACGTAAACATAAGCAGTTGATTTCGTTCTGTTTCTTCCTTGTCTAGTGGCCTATATGATTTCAATAGCTTAGAAAGATTTTATCATCTTATTAATATGGTAGAGAAACAATACCATTGTTTTTGAGGGAAAAAGTACCTTGTATATAAATTAAAATTTGAAGTGATTTCTTAATAAAGTTATTCCTGAGGTAGGAATAGGGACTCATGGAAAGTATCTGGGTGTATTGCTAGTGTAATTAATAAAAACAAGAACAATTTAAGTTCTACTTCCTCTTGACTCCCAATTAAATGTGATCTCTCCCCAGGATGATAAGATGGCACTTTAATGTATTCCTTAGAATTTTCTAATTTGTATTATACTTAATTGAATAAATGCTTCACCTTCCCTGCTAGGGAATATGTTTTTAAAAATAAGGTAACTGCAATTTTGAAGTTTGTTCTTGCCCTGGTAATTAGCATACTACTTTACATGCAACATAGAAACTATAACATAAGATAAAGTGGAAAGAATAATGGAAAGAATGTAGATGTGATGTGCACAAATTACTAAATCATATAAATGATTCAACAATGAAGTGGAATTAAAGTCAGTTTATTTTAGATCTATGGCATTTTTATGAAAATGTTAGCACAGCAGTCAAGGCAGTGTAGACATGAGCTAGGAGAGAGCAATTTGGGACAAGATATCAAATGAAAACAGTAGCATTTCTTCCCCAGGCTGTGTTGTTATTTATAATCCTTCATTTTTGATGTCTCTAATCTAAGATCTCAGTCTGACCAGGCCAGCCCTTGACATTTTTTTTTACAAGGACCATGTTTTTTTCATCTGTATTTGTGTATTCCCCTCATAATTCTACTATTTGAGGACAGAGCTCAAAGCATGTGGTTTGTATATTCAAAGAGTATTCTATGAATGTTTAGATTGAGTAAAGTATTCCATAATTACTTTGTAACTTGATCCACTGCCATTTGGGGAGCTGTTGAACAGGGATAAGCATATGTCAGAGGAAATATATACAAAAACAAAAAAAGAAAGCTAGATGTTATTTGTAATCTTTTTTTTTTTCTTTTACAAGAAAAATAATCATAAACCTCTTCAAAGCTTTGCGGTCTTAATTGTTCAATCTATTAAATCATTAAAAATTATCTAAGACATGCCATTTTTGGAGTAGAAAAATTAATTCAAGGAAAATAATGGTTACAGTTAGGGTCACCCCATTGCCATCAAGAATTAGCTCAAATAAAGTGAAGTTGGAGAAGAATGGAAAATAAAGGTGGGAAGTGAAAATAAAGATAGCATATTATTTCTACTTAATTAGTAGACACACAAAAACCTCATGTTTGTTTCAGTTTGAAAAATTTTGCAGACTGCTATCACAAAGAAGAGCAGAGAGAAACTGAAATAGGCTTTGAGAAAATGAGTAGAATAAAATCATGCTTACCTATTTAAAAATAAATTTCTTATTTATTTTTGTTGATAATATAGTTATAGCTCAAAAGAATTCCATTTAACTAAGCAACCTTATTTATTCATAAATAGGGAGATATTGACATATCAGGACGATATTTTGGTTTTTTTTCCCCCAAACTATATAAAAGTCCAATATTTTTCGATCTTAGCATTTTCAGGTTCTTAAAAGGGCTAATCGATTTTTTGTGTGTACCTGTCAGTTCCACCACTTAAGTACAATTTGAACATACAATTTCAATAGGAAAAGTGGAAACCTTTGTTCCAGTGATTAAAAGCTTTGAGAACTTTTGTGTATGTTATTCCTGTTGTGTCAAAGGTGATTGTCCAAATCTATTTTTAAACTCACTGTCAATGTCACTATCAAAGTGGCCAGATCAATATAGCCCTTACAAATATGAGTCTGCATGGGCCTAAAATAGAATAAGCTATAATCTACATGAGAGAATCCTAAAATGTCAATTTAGAAAAAGCCTTCTTTAGAGATCTTCAGCCAAGGATTTTCTAAACTTTTCTGTTCTTAGACCTCTCTGACAATCTAGTAAAAGCCTATGGACACTTTGTCAGGATAATATTTTTAAGTTCATAAAATAAAATACAGAAAATTTTGAAGAAGTTAATTATGTTAAAAACAAAGTTACTTAAAAGTTCATTGAATCTAGGTTAAAACCCTTGAGGTTTGGGTCTTTCATTTTAAAAAAGGAAATATTGAGTCTTAGAGAAAGAAAGATATCGCCTAAGGTCAGGAAGCTAGTTATTGAGATATAGGGCAGGACCTAACAACATGATTTTATTAGTTTAATAGAATAAGATTCTTCTTCGACCAAGATAGGCCAGAATCTTTACTGAAACCTATATTCACATAGAATTGCATAGGGCACTAAAAAGTTAAATGACTTGCCTAGGATCATATGATCAATATAAGCCAGAGATGGGATTTGAGTCTAGATCTTTTTTTTTTTTTTAATAAAGCTTTTTGCCTTCAAAACCCATATATAGATAGTTTTCAACATTTACACTTGCAAAAACTTGTGTTCCAATTTTTTTCCTCCCCTAGATGGCAAATAATCTAATACATGTTAAACATGTGCAATTCTTCTATACATATTTCCACAATTATCATGCTGCACAAGAAAAATCAGATCAAAAAGGAAAAAAAATTGAAAAAGGAAAAAATGCAAGCAAACAACAAAAACAACAAAAAGTGAAACAAAGTGAAAATACTATGCTATGATCTATATTAATCCCCAGAGTCCTCTCTCTGGATGCAGATAACTCTCTCCATCACAAGACCATTGGAACTCACCTATGTTGTCTTGTTGCTGAAAAGAGCCATGAACATCAGAGTTGGCCATGAAGTAATCTTGTTGTTTCTGTATACAATGCAGTTTGGTTTGCTGTGAACTCTTGATTTTATGCACTTCACTTAGTATCAGTTCATGTAAGTCTCTCCAGGCCTTTCTAAAATTATCCTGCTGATAGTTTTTTATATTACCATAACATTCCATAACATTCATATATCATAACATTCAGCCATTCTCCAACTGATGGGCATCCTCTCAGTTTTCAGTTCCTTGCCATTAGAAAAAAGATTGCTACAAACATTGTATGCACATGTGGGTATTTTTTCCTTTTTATGATCTCTTTGGGATACAGATCCAGTAGAGACACTGCTGAATCAGAGAGACATGAACAGTTTGATTATGCTTCGGTCATAATTCCATATTGCTCTTCAGAATGGTTGGATCAATTCACAACTCCACCAATAATGTATTAATCTACCAATTTTCTCTCATGTCCTCCAATATTCATTGTTATTTTTTCTGTCATTTTAGCCCATCTGAGAGGTGTGTAGTAGTGTCTCAGCATTGTTTTAATTTGCATTTTTCTAATCAATAGGGATTTAGAACATTTTTTTCCACATGGTTAGAAATGATTTTAATTTTTTCATCTGAAAATTGTTCATATCATTTGACCATTTATCAACTGGAGAATGGCTTGTATTCTTATAAATTCAAATCAATACTTTACATAATTTAGAAATGAGGCCTTTATGAGAAACCATGGGAATAAACATTTTTCCCAGTTAACTGCTTCTCTTCTAGTCTTGTCTGCATTGATTTAGTTTGTACAAAAACTTTTTAACTTAATGTAACCAAAATCAACCATTTTGCATTCCATAATGCACACAAATTTTTCTCTGGCCACAAATTTCTTCCTTCCTTCTTCACAGATCTGAAAGATAGACTATCTATCCTTTGTTCTTTTACTTTGCTAATAGTGTCATTTTTTATGTCAAATTATGAACCCATTTTGACCTTATCTTGTTAGAGGGTGTTAGGTGTGGGTCAATGCCTAGTTTCTACCCTATTAATTTCCAATTTTGCAAGCAATTTTTGTCAAATAGTGAACTCTTCTCCCAGAAACTGTGGTCTTGGGGTATATCAAACACTAGATTACTACAGTCATTAACTATTGTGTCTTGGGAACCTAATCTATTTTGCTAATCCACTAATGTATTTCTTAGCCAGTACTAAATGGTTTTGATGGCCAACACTTTATAATATAGTTTTAAGTCTAGTACAGATAGACTTCCTTCATTTGCATTTTTAAAAAATAATTCCCTCGAAATTCTTAACCTTTTCTTCTTCTAGATGAATTTTCTTATTTTGCTAACTCTATAATTTCTTGGCAGTTTGATTGTTATGGCACTGAACACGTAGATTAATTTAGGCAGTATTGTCATTTTTATTACATTAACTCAGACTACCCATGAGCACTTGATATTCTTCTAATTAATTAGATTTGACTTTATTTGTATAGAAAATGTTTTGTAATTATGTTCATTTTATTTCTGACTACCTTGGCAAATAGGCTGTCAAATATTTTTTATTATCTACAGTAATTTTAAACGGAATTTCTCCTTGTACGTCTTGCTGCTGTACTTGTTTGGTACTATATAGAAATGCTGATGATTTCTGTGGATTTATTTTGTTTTCTGCAAATTTTTTACAGTTGTAAATTGTTTCTAGTAGTTTTTAGCTGAATCTCTAGGCTTCTCTAAGTATATCATCATATCATCTGCAAAGAGGGATAATTTGGTTTCCTCATTACCTATTCTAATTCCTTTAATTTCGTTTTCTTGTCTTACTGATAAAGTTAAATTTCTAATACAATATTGAAAAAAATAATTTTATAGGACTCCTACTTTCAACATTTTTCCAAATAATTTGCTTAGTATTGGAATTTATTTTTCTTTAAATATTTGGTAGAATTCACTTGTACATTCATCTGGTCCTGGAGATTTTTTCTTAGTGAGCCAATCAATAGCTTTTTCAATTTCTTTTTCTAAAATGGAACTATTTAAGTAATTTATTTTCCCCCTATTAATCTAGAAAATCTATATTCTTATAAGTATCTTTCCATTTCACTTAGATTAGCAGATTATTGGCATACAGTTGGGCAAAATAGCTCCTAATTATAGCTCTAATTCCTTCTTCTTTCATAGAAACTCGCCATTTTCATTTTTGATACTAATAATTTGATTTTCTTCTTTCCTTTTTCTAATCAAGTTAACTAAAGGTTTATCTATTTTTTTGTTTTTTTTTCATAAAACAAACTCTTAATTGTCTCATTATTGTCATTCTCTGCTTAGCTCTTTATCTTCTTTCTTGTTTATTTTGTGGTTTGATTTATTTAGTTTTGATAGAGCAAAGGTAAGATTCCCCAATTAGTATAGTTTTACCATGTATTTCTTTTTGCAGTTCTCTTAACTTCTCTCTATATATGCATATATAAATCTTCTTCTAAGAAATGCTTTGATGTGATACACACACACATATGTATACATTTATATATGTATATATAAATGTATACATATGTAAATTTGGCATGTTGTCTCATTATTGTCATTTTCTTGGATGAAAGTATCAATTTTGTCCATAATTTGTTTTTTCTACCCAGTCAATCTTTAGGTTTAAATAATTTTGTTTTCAATCAATTTTTGGCTATTTTTTCATGGCCCTTTATGGCATGTAATTTTTATTACATCATTATCTGAAAAAGATGCATTTACTATTTCTGCCTTTCTGTATTTGATTTTGAGGGTTTTTTATGCCCTAATATATGGTCACATTTTGTGTTGATTACATGTGCTACTGAGAAAAATAATATTCCTGTCTGTAAATTATTTTCAAAGGTCTATCACACCAACTTTTCTAAAATTCTACTTATCTCTTTACCTTCTTTCTTGTTTATTTTGTGGTTTGATTTATCTAGTTCTGATAGAGCCAAGGTAAGACCTCAATTAGTATAGTTTTGCCATCTATTTCTTCTTGCAGCTCTTGCATATATGTTTAGCATTGATATTACTTCATCATCTACAGTTCTCTTCAGTGAGATCTAGTTTTCCCTGCCCCCTCCTGCTTGATTGAAACAGACCTTTCCTGAAGTTCTTCCAAAATATCTTTTATTGGAAATTTGTTATACTCCAAATATTTGTTGGTTTTGTCACTCCAAAACTAATTCAGAGGCTTGATCTGGTCTCAATCTCAGGGAATTCTGGAAGAGCTTAGACAAAGACCTATCTACTCTTTGTCATCTTGACGTTAGCTCCTCCATGTATAGATGTTCATAACTTTAACACCCTTTTTTATCTAATGCTTTTGTTCAGTCATTTTTAACTGTTTTCAATTCTTTGTGAGACCCCATTTGGGTTTTTTTTTTCAAATATACTGGGGTGGTTTGTCATTTCCTTTTTCAGCTCATTTTATAGACGAGGAAGGCAAATAAAATGTTATATGAATTGCTCAGTGCCATACAGTTACTAAGTGTCTGAGGTCATATTTAAATTCAGGAAGATGCATCTTCCTGACTCTAGGCCTTCCCTCTATTTACTGTATCACCCAATTCGCTATAACTACTGTTATATTAGGCCATGTCTTATTGGTAGGAAAAAATGATTGGAAAATCAAACTCTTGATTCCCATTCCAGTGAACTTTTCATTTGTTCTTGTTTCCTAAAATTGAATGAAATGGGTAAGTACTCACAATATATTAGCAATAAAATGGCGACAACCACAGTATTAATAGAATTATATCAATAACAGATCTGAGTGGATCTATCATTTCATGATTCATGTAATGGTTATGACAGATAGATGCCTAAGCCTATAATGAGGAGGACCTGAGTTTAAAGATAGGCTTAGACATTTCTTAGGTATGTAACTCTGGGCAACTTTTATTTGTTCTCTTTCTGCCTCAGCTTTTTAAACTGTAAAATGGAAATGATAATAGCACCTACTTCTAAAGGTTGCTGTAAGGATCAAATGATATGATAATTATAAAACAGCACAGTGCCTGGCCCAGGGTAAATTATATAAATGTTAATATTAAAGGAGATAATGTTTATAAAGAATCTAGCAGGTAGTAGGTACTTTTGTTGCTATTCAGTCACTTCAGTCATATCTGACTCTTTGTGACCTCTTTTCAGATTTGCTTGGCAAAAATAATAAAGTGGTTTTGTCATTTCCTGTTCCAGATAATTTTTACAGATGAGGTAACTAATGCAAACAGAGTCAAGTGATTTGCCCAAGGTCACACAGCTATTAAGTGTCTGAAATCAGATTTGAACTCATGTCCTCAGGTTTGGAACTCTATCCACTACACCATTTAACTGCCCTAGGAGTTTAATAAAGGCTTATTTCCTTCCTTGCTAATAATACAAGGATATTTCTTGTTTGATAAGCCAAATACATTCATGTCTCACTTTTCAATGGTAGTGGTCATTTGAGTTACTTGGTTTGTTTTCACTTATATAAGCCATAACAGGGACATCTTCCTAACAGAATGCTTTCTTCACTTATCCCATTTCAGACAGTGATTGTGCTCCTGTGTGGATGATGTTGGGTTCACGAGGCATATATCATTTTATGAAAAGCTGGAAGACTTTCCCACATAGACAGTGACCAGGAGCCAGAGGAGGTGGGAATGATTTTAGATGAGAATTTTGCACTAGTTTCCCAGCTCTGAAAAAAGAGAGACAAAACAAATGGCAGCCTCTGTTCAGATCATCATGGATCAGAACAGTCAGCAATATCTGTTCTTTATTAAGAAACTCCTCATTTGTTATCATTTAGAAGACTGTCCTAATTTCCACTATTGACTAAACAATACTACTTCAATTAAGATATTTTTAATTAATTGGGAAGCTTAGATTCCTACATAGGTTCTGAAGAATTTGAAAGAAGGAGGTTTGAGCCTTACAATTTTACAAAGAATACATGTAGACATTTTGCTGCTCATTTGGAGCCCTCAAGAGCTTCCTTTCTTTCTGATGGCATTAAGATTGGTTCCTTGATATAAGATGAAATTTAAGAGATAGCAGTCTTCATAGCTCCTAGCCAAAAACAAACAAACAAAACATTCTCATCAAAAAGAGGCTTTTCTTGACTCTAGTCACTTGAAATATTCCCAGATCAGAGTCATCTACCATGTCTTGAAATGTGTAATCTTGACTGAAGTCAATCTTTTCCCTTGCCTGCAGATATGTGAAAGTATTTCTTTTGCTTATTTTGCCAGCAAGTAAGTTCCATCCAACCAGATCCAGAAAACATTGCTGAAGTATTTGCTTGATGCAACAGCTAGTGTATATAATATATATATTATATATATATTCTACTATTATAATTATTTATACTATATATTAACATGTTATATATAATATATACTATTATATGTTTTTTCCTTTTCTTTCCTTCTTTTCTCTTTCCTTCCCTTCTTCCCTCTCTCCTTCCCTCCCTTCCTTCCTTCCTTCCTTCCTTCCTTCTTTCCTTCCTTCCTTCCTTCCTTCCTTCTTTCCTTCCTTCCTTCCTTCCTTCCTTCCTTCCTTCCTTTCTTCTTTCTATGTGTCTTTCTTTCTTTCTATATGTTTTTCTTTCTTTCTTTCTTTCTTTCTTTCTTTCTTTCTTTCTTTCTTTCTTTCTTTCTTTCTTTCTGTCTGTCTTTCTTTCTTCTTTCTTTATGTCTTTCTGTCTGTCTTTACGGATTTTATATTATATATATATGTGTGTGTGTGTGTGTGTATACATATACATATAAATATATACACATTATATATATATATATATATATATATGCTGGGTTTAAATTTGTCTTTCTTAATCCAAGCTCAATAGCGCCAGCATACGACATACAAACCAGGCAATTCAAAGACAAAATGAAAAATATCCTTTGTCACAAATAGCTTACATTTTATGTAGAAATATAATGTGTCCACAGGTAGATGTACATGATTATTTAATAGCCTAACAACTGAAAGGATCAGGGAAAAAAAGTCCACATAAAAGATATCCTATGAAATAGACTACAAAAACAGATATGTATTCTAAAATGTGGAAGTGAAAAGGGAGTCTGTTCCAAGCAATGGACTGCATTTGTGCAAAGCTACTGAAATGAGAGATAGAATTCAAAACTCAGAAAATAACAAGTAGTCTGATTTTTTTAGAATGAGTTAATTAGTAACAGTGAACAGGGATTTCATAGAGCTATTTCCCCCAATTATTGCCAAATTAATATTATCTTTGATAGACTAATGGGGAAATAAATTGAGGAGGTGGAAGGCAATAACCTTGGATAGGTTATTTGTTAAACATCCAAGTATTTGTTTCTACAGTGCCTGTTTATTATTCTCTACTCAATTCAAGAACCATTTTTTAAAGCACCTACTATGTACAAAGCAAATAGTTCTACTTATCTACTTATTTTCATAGTATCAAGAATCTGTGGAAATACAAGATATAAAAAGAGAATTTATTTCTTCTTCTATATTAAAAGTTAATTGAATTCAAATTTATGATCTAAGAAATGAAAAAAGAGCACAGCTTGCTTTTTGTAATCTGGGTAGCATTTGCAATGCTAGCAGCTACAGTTAAAATGAGCAGAGCCTGCAATAACCTTGATATTCAAGATGAGTGTGTGTGTGTGTGTGTGTGTGTGTGTGTGTGTGTGTGTGTGTATGTGTTAGGGGATTATATTACCTATTGCAGATAGCTGTAGTGATCAGTTTACAGATGGTTTCAACTCAAATTTGTGGAATTATTTAAAGCCATTCGAGATATATTTTTACTTCTAAATTAGGTTCAGAAACAGAAACTCAAATAGAAATGCATTTTGTTGGCTTTCTCTGCCTTCAGCTTCAATAACTATAGGATCCATCTTCTCCTCTGTAAGCATAGGCTTTTTTTTTTCCATGGGTCACATCCATGACCTGTCTTCAGTTTTTCCACATGGGGTTCATCCAAACATATGCTAATAGGTGTTTGACCACCAGACCTCTGAGAAAAATTGTATACATGTTACACTTTAAAGTTTAATCTACATTATTGATTCTTTATCCATAGTTTTATGGTCTAAAAATCAGCAGGAGCACAAATCAAGCCCTGATTTGTAGCATTTGTTGATTTCAGAGGTGAAAATTCAAACATTGAAATGTAACAATCTGCTGTCATAAATTAGTATAAGCTTGCTCCAGCACCCCCCTGGTATATCCAACATATTAGAAAATTTTCTTAAGATCTCATGGCAAAAAATGATTATCAATGGGATCATTAATGTAGGATAGTATCATGGAAAGAGTCCTAGAATTGTACACATGTTTTTGTATACAATTTTAGGAATCTCAGGATCTGAATCCTGCCTTGCCTCAGACACTAATTAGCTATGAGATCCTGAGCAAGTCACCATTCACTCTGAGCCTCAATTTCCACTTATGTAAAATGATGGAGTTATAGTTGGTAACTACTAAGGTTCCTTAACATCCTACATTTATTATTCTATTTAAGTTGCATATCACTTATCCTTCAGTCTTTCTTTGTGAGAGGCCTATCTTTTTTTTGTCTTTTCTGGTCATTCATCTCTTTCCTGACATTCTTTACATCACTTCTGCATAATTTTTCATCAGCAATGAATTACTGACACTCACACTCATCATGTAACTATCCATTGCCCTTTGCTTGACCCTCAGCTTTTAATTATTCAGAGACTGCAGTACTCTGTGACTCTCAGCCATTGAATCAAAGGAAGAATATCATCTCAAAGTCATCAAGACAAGATTTTCAAAGTTTATGTATCTTAGAAATATTTTTAGTGGTCTCTGGTTTACCTGTTTTAATGACTTCTGGTTTATGTGTCAAGGACACATTGGCATCTGAATTAATAATTACTCTCTTTCAAAGTATATGTTGGAAAGATTGATGTTGAATGCAACCAAACTGCTATGCATATGACAAGTTTTCATCTGGCATTTTGCATCAAACAACTCATATTTGTCAAAATCAATAGATAAATGGATAGTACATTTGTTGATGTTTTGCTTCAGAATATGATGGTTTATTAATTAACAAGTTTTTTCACAGCTCTTAGGACAAGAAAAAGGTGCCAAAGGCTTTGATTAGGAGAAAGTCTAATCAATCAGTCTTCATAAGCAATTGGATGAATCTGTAGGACATGGATATTATAGAAAAAGCAAATTTACCATGAATCAAGATAGTTGAGAAAAAAATCAAGATGAGTTGAGTAATTTATTTAGCTATAACATGGAAAATAAATTCAGAAAATTTAGTTTTGATTGAATTAGAGTCAGGTTCAGCTTCTCTGTATATATTGGCTATGCTGGCACACAGATTAGAATATGTTAAGCCTGTGACTCCTGCTGGCCCAAGACTGAGTCTCATAGGACAATTAAATCTCAATAACATTTTCACTATATTTTTAAAAGAAAAAAAAAGCTATTTTGCCCTATATGAAAAATGGCTTTGAATATGTCAACCCTGCCATAATCTACCCTATGGTGTTAAGTTCTTAAAGGTCTCCTAAAGCAGTGAGGTCAAACACATAGATATAGATCCATATGAGCTCTTGTTATCTTAGAAAATCACAAATCAACATTAACTACATTGTATTGTATTTTTATTTATTTTGTTAAATATTTACTAATTTCTTTTCATCTAATTTGGAACCATTTTGAGAATTTTGTGGGGTGCTTGTGACCCAGATTTAAATATGGCCCTTGTGTTCTAGAAGAAGTTCTATCACTTGTATGGAGTTAGGGTTATTAGTTATTTGATCAAGAATAAATCTTGATCAAAAAGAAATGTGGCACATAAAGCACAAAATAGGAAAATAAACACAAAATTAGAAAGTTAGAAAAAATTAAAAGAGGCAACAATGTAGATCTCAAAGGAATGGTATAATAAGGAGAGGAGTGAAGAACCAAAATGTCAGTCTTTTCCTCCTTCCTTCAGAAGGACCCAGTCCCAAACCTTAATGATTTGTTCTATGTTGTTAAGTATATAGCCTTTTTAGTTCAAAGGTGGGCATCATAATACAAAACAATTATAATCAACAGAAACTGCACCTAGGATATCAGGACAAAAGCAGGAATGATGACATTTCTAACAGTCATTAATTCTTATTCTGTGTCAGGGTCATCTACAGTAAGGTAGATAAATGGCCATTGCCCTTTTTTATTCAACCCAAGATCATTGTCCCAGTGCCAAAATCAGTACCAAAACATACCCACATTCAGCTTTCTCTAACCCTCAATCCACCCCAGAGAAATCATGTAAAAATTATATCTTTGGTAGCCTATGCCTCCCTGAAGACAACCAACCATTGTAATCAGAAATAAAGGTAACCCTTAAAAGCTCAAGTTTTTCTGGAGAAGGGGTCCATTGATTACTGCATTTTGTATTGCCACCAATTTGGAAAGATCTTTCAATTTCAGATTATTGTAATGAAAGCACTACATTGGGTCTTCCCACATCTCTGACTTTGGTATTTTCCACTCCTTTGGGCCTTGCGGTTACTGCTCACTCTATTATTGCTGGGCAGGATTTAAGCTGTAACTTATCCTAAGGATTCTTGCTTTTTCAAGTGTTTCCACCAGAGTCTTAAGCCAAAGAGTCTCAAGGACATTCACATTTACATTTCCCAGTAGTCTGCTAAGTGCCACAGGTGAAGTTCCAAATAGTTCATTAGGTAGGGTTCTCAGATAATTCCAAAATTATAATCATTAGTACGGCTAAAATGTCTGAAAAATGCTTTCAAACAAAATACAAAAAGTTAGAAAATTATATAAACAACATTTTATAGCATTTATCATCTTCAAACCACAGTTCTCTCTTTACAAAAATATTTAGGGGCACCTGGGTGTCTCAGTGGATAGAGCACCAGCCCTGAAGTCAGGAGGACCTGAGTTCAAATCTAATCTCAGACACTTAACATTCCCTAACTGTGTGACCTTGGGCAAGTCACTTAACCTCAATTGCCTCAGCAAAAAGCAAATATATATAGGTACATATACATATACATATATATATATATATATTTGTTAAATATTTTCCCCAGTAACATTAAAAGTATTTTTTATATTTGTTTTTAAAACTTTTGAGTTCCAGATTCTTTCCCCCATCCTTATCCCAAAGCCCCATTAAGAAACCACATATAAAGTTATGCAAAACATTTCCATAAAAGTCATGTTATGAAAGAAACATAGCCCTCCCACCATAAAAAAACCCTCAAGAAAAATAAAGTTAAACAAAAAAGAAAAGAGAGAGAGAGAGAGAGAGAGAGAGAGAGAGAGAGAGAAGTATTTCAATCTGTAACAGACACAATCAGTTTCATCTCTGGATATGGGGAGGATTTTTCATCATGAGTCCATCAAGGTAATTGTGGATCATTGTACTGCTGAGAATAGCAAAGTCATTTACATCTGATCATCCCAGAATATTGTCAGCACTTTGCACACAGTACATTTCACTTTGTTTGAGTTCATGGAAGATTTTTCAGGTTTTTCTAAGAACATCCTGAGCATCATTTCCCATAGAACAATAACATTACATCATAATTACATACCACAATTTATTCAGCCATTTCCCAAGTGATGGGCATCTCCACAATTTCCAATTTTTTTCCCTGAGAAGAGAACTGCTAAAAGTATTTTTGTACCTATAATTCCTTTTCCTTTATTTTAAATCTCTTTTGAATTCATGCTAGTTATGGTATTGTTAGATCAAAGGATATGCATGGATTTATAGCTCTTTGGACATATATCATATCTTTTGATCATTTATCACTTGGGATATGACTCTTTTTAAAAAAAATAAATTTGACTCAGTTCCCTCTATGTTTGAGAAATGAGTAGACCACAGATTTTTAAAGCCACTGAATATATTCATGCTTATTTCTAATTGAGAAATGGCCACTTTCTACTCTTAGTTAATTAATAGAGGTAAACAAAGTTAACAACATCCTGGTATATAGTCAATTCTTCTAGAAACATGGCCCAAACCAAGAAGGCTTCATGGGACAGTGCTTTGGTACTAGGGATCATGATGACCTCTACATTTCTCTTGTCCAAAGGAAACAATTCAGTCCAATCAAATCAACTGTTCTCAAATGCTATGAACTAAGCCTAAGGCAAACAAGTCTAGTGTTTTGAGAGTAGAATGAAATAGATTACATAAAAGTTAACCAGAAAACACACTTAACTGTACAAAAATTACATTTAGCAAAAATACATCACTGACTTGGTAGACTGCAGCTTCCTTGTCTTCATTTAGGATATGGTAGAATCAGTAGTATTCATCTAATTGGCTGGATCCCCCCACTCTATTTCCATTTTAAAAGGATACCTTAGCTAGCAATGGCTTTATTTCTCTCTGGACTGGATTTCTGACATTTCTCTAATGTTCCTTGGGGGAGTACTTCCCCTCTCTCAGTTGTTTTCCAACTTTTATGTATTGTATTCATTAGAATGTAAGCTCCTTAAAAGGAGGCAAGCTGTTTTGTTTTGTTTTGTTTTTTTTCTTTCTGCTTGTAATTATATTTAAATAATTTCCACAATGTTCAACAAATAACAAATGCTTGTTGTTGACATGTCCAATCAGAGAGAAGAATTAATGATTCATCCTATGCATCCTTTAATTCTCAGATTAGAAGCATACCAATAATCCAAGTCTTAGTTTCCTGGGACAATGAAGTCTATAGGACAACTTCACTCCTTTTTTATAATAAAAAGCATAGTCATAGAGATATAGTTTAAATATGGAAATGATATTAAAAGTCATCTACTGCAGACCGTTTCTTTTACTTGAGGACAAGTTTGAGAATGATGAAATGACTGCTTAATGTCCCAAAGATAAAATGTTTATGAAATCAAAGATTTACAAATTGAAAGGATCTAAAAATCCATCTCCTTAATTTTAGAAATGAATGAACAATGAATCTAGAATTCTAATAATTTGCTTATACTCTCAATCCAATAAGTGTCTGAAGTTGAATATGGACAAGGAAAAGAGAAAAGAAAATGGGGAACCAATCTGATTGTAACATATATGGAAAAGTGGTGTTGAGCATACTAATCTCTCACTAGTCTCTTCTTTGCAAAGAGGCAAGATGCAACAAGATAGAAATATATAACATTAGGATGAAGGATATAACAAATTAAAGAAAATAATTTTGATTGCTAATAGGATAGACCTACCCATAAAAAGAAGATAATAACCAATTAGAAAGCATAGTTTAACAATATGTTGTTTACAAGGTATACAATTGGAACACAGAGATTCAGAGTTACAGTTAAGAGGATAGAGCAAAATCTTCTATACTTCAGCTGAAATAAAAGTTCAAGTAGCCATCATGATCTTAAACAAACAAAAAATAGATTCCACTAAAACCTAAATAGAAAAATATATTGAAACGAACTATAGGCAATGGATTCATTCATATACTAAATGTACATATATTGAATGCCACAGCATCAAAATAATTAAAAGAAAAAGCAAAATAAATTATAAGGAGATAGAAACAATAAAACTATAATAGTAAGGAACATAAATATAACTCCTTCAGTACTAGGCAAATCTAAACAAACTTTAAAGAGGAAATAAGTTATTTATTTGAATATCATTTTTAAAAATTTAAATATTGAAAAGAAAGAGTCAAAATGGTAGACTAAAGATAGTTTCTTTTTTGCTGTTTCCCCAACATTCTATTGATAAAAATATGAAAAAAATAAATCTGCCAAACCTATTTTTGATTGGGAAATCCAATTAAAGGTCAGAATGAATAGCTGCTTAAGAAAACTGAAAGAGGGACATTGGGTTGCAGGCTCACCAGAAGAGTGCCAGAGTAGAAGAATGCCAGCTTATGATAGCAGCAGAAAGGAAGCAGTCTAGTGTACAGAGATGGTGGACTAGTTCCACTAGTTCAGAAAAATTTCTCAGTAAACTTCTGTACTAGCAATGAAAGAAGGATCTGGTACAATTTAGTAGCTCTGCTTCTCATTAATCATTTCTAATTCAGTGTCTCATCTCAGGGGTAAAATGGATGTTTGACCCAAACATTGTTTTTCATGTCTTTTGTTGCTTCCATAGCTTATTGTGGACTTGTAACTTTCAGTTGCTTTCAATATAGTATGACCTGGGGAGAGAGTTAATCACTGCCTTCCCAGCTTCTATTCTGATCCTTATCCAAGTGGAATCCCACAGAAAGCTGTGAAAGCAACAAAAGACATTAAAATATGGTTGGATCAAACATCCATTTTACCTCCTGAGATGAGTAGAATATAAAGTCCAAAGTTGAATAATAGATTGAAAAAATCCATAAATAACATAAATGAACCTGACCATAAATGCTACTATAATAGAAAAAAAAAATTAAACCCACCAACTTTGAAAAACAAATGACTTTGAATACATCTACAAACAAAGCCTTGAAAAAATGCACATTTGACAATAATTCAATGAAAATTACTAGTAAAAATGCTCTAAAGACCCAGTAAGGACCACACAAGATTTAGCAGCTATTACATAAAGGAGTAGAAGATTTAGAATCCAATATTCTAGAAGGCAAAAACCCATCCAATAAACAAACAAATAAAACAAAACAAAAAAAAATAAGGTATTAAGGAAGTATAACTTATCCAGCAAAAGTAAGCAAATTACTACAGGGGAAAATTAACATTTAATAAAATAGAGGATTTTCTTTTTTTTCTTTGTTTTATAAAGCTTTTATTTTCAAAACATATGCATAGATAATTTTCAACATTCACCCTTGCCAAACTTTGCATTCAAATTTTTATCTCCCACTGTTCCCCCAACCCCATCATTTAGACAGCAAGTAATCCAATATTAAATATGTGCAATATTTCTCTACATTTTCACAATTATGCTGCACAAGAAAATTCAGATCAAAAAGAGAAAAAATGAAAAAGAAACAAAAATGCAAGCAAAGAACAACAAAACGTGAAAATTCTATGTTGTGATTCACACTCAGTTCCCACAGTTCTCTCTTTAAGTGCAGATAGCTCCCCCCAGCACAAGACCATTGGAACTGGCCTGAATCACTTTGCTGTTTAAAAGAGACATGTCCATCAGAACTAATCATCATATGATATTGTTGCTGTATACAATGTTCTCCTAGTTCTACTCACTTCAATTAGCATCATTTCATCTAAGTCATTTCTTATAGAACAGTAATATTCCACAATATTCATATACCATAACTTATTCAGCCCTTCTCCAACCGAAGGGCTTCCATTCAACTTCCAGTTCCTTGCCACTACATAAAAGGCTGCTACAACATTTTTGCACATATGGGTTCTTTCCCCTTTTTTATAATCTCTTTGGGATACAGGCCCAGTAGAGATACAGCTGGATCAAAGGGAATGCACAGTTTGATAGTCCTTTGGGGATAATTCCATATTGATCTCCAGAATTATTGGATCAATTCAAACTCCACCAACATTTTATTAGTGTCCCAGTTTTCTCACATCCCTTCCAACATTCATCATTATCTTTTCCAGTTATCTTAGCTAAATTCAGAGATATATAGTGGTAGCTCAGAATTGTCTTAATTTGCATTTCTCTTATCAGTAGTGATTTAAACTATTTTTCCATATGGCTAGAAATGGTTTTAATTTCTTCATATAAAAATTGTCTGTTCATGTCTTTGACCATTTATCAACTGGAAAACGGCTGGCATTCCTATAAATTTTTAATAATTTTCTTTATATTTTAGAAATGACCATTATCAGGACCATTGAACATGAATTCCCCCTCCACCACGACTCCTGCAGTTTATTGCTTCTCTACTAATCTTGTCTGATTTGGTTCTGTTTGTACATTTTAAAAAATTTAATATAATCAAAATTATTCACTTTGCATTCCATAATGTATTCTACTTCTACTTTGGCCACAAATTCCTTCCTTCTCCACAGATCTAAGAGGTAGACTATATTTTGTTTTTCTAATTTACTTATAATATCACTCTTTAAGTCTAAACCATGAATCCATTTCATCCTTAACTTGCTATAGGGTATTAGGTATGGGTCAGTTCCTATTTTCTGCCTTAATAATTTCCAATTTTTCCAGCAGTTTTTGTCAGATAGTGAGTTCTTCTGCCAGAAGTTCTTATCCCCAAAGCTGGGGTCTTTGGGTTTCTCAAAAATTAGATTACTATAGTCATTGACTATTTTGCCCTGTGAACCTAAACTATTTCACTGATTGACTACTCTGTTTCTTAGCCCATAGCAATTGGTTTTGATGATCACTGCTTTATAATATAGTATTAGGTCTGGTATTTGAGGCCACCTTAATTTGCATTTTTTTCAGTAATTCCCTTGAAATTTTGACCATTTGTTATTCCAGATGACTTTTTTTATTATTATTTTTAGTTATGTAAAATAATTTCTTGGGAGTTTGATTGGTATGACATTGAAAAATTGATTAATTTAGGTAATATTGTTATTTTTTATTACACTAGTTAAACCTACCCATGAGTACTTGACATATTTACCCATTGATTAGATTTATTTGGGTGGAAAGTGTTTCACAATTGTGTGCATATACTTTCTGACTTTGTCTTGGCAGGTAGACTCTTGTATATTTTATATTATCCACAGTTACTTCAAATAGAATTCCTCTTTGTATCTCTGGCTGCTGAACTTTGTTGGCAATATATAAAAATGCTGATGATTTATGTGAATTTATTTTGTATCCTGCAACGTTGTTAAATAAAGGAAAGAGAAAAAGGGAAATAAAAAGGCAATAAATAAAAGGTTAGTAATTTTTACTGTTAATGTGAATGGGATGAATTCTCCCATAAAATGAATGAATAGCAGACTGGATGACAAGCCAGAATCTTACAATATGTTGTTTACAAGAAACACATTTAAAGCAGAATGATACACACAGAGTAAAGGTAAAATCTATTAAATTTTAGCTGAAATAAAGAAAGCAGAGGTAACTATCCTGATCTCAGATCAAGTCAAAGCAAAAATAGATTTAAGAAATATAGATAGGGTCGTCCTTCCGGGGGTGGAGCGATGGTGGCAGAGATCAGACAGGAGTCTCTGTAACTTCCTCTAACCTCCCCTCAAACCAACAACATATGAAGCCTCTAGACTGATTCTGAAGCAAAAAAATCCACAATATCTGGAGAACAGCACAATTCTAGAAGAAGAAACTCCGGAAGAACCTCAAAACAGGTCTGTTTTAATTAGGCGGGGGGGGGGGTCTACTGAACCCAGACTGCAGCGTAGGGAAACCGGGCCAGGGAGCTGGAGCAGGGAGCTGGAAAAGGAGTTGGAACAGGAGTGGGAGCATTGTGCTTTTCACACACCTGGGAGTCTTCTGTGGGCCTCTTGGAACAATCTGTTCTGATTGTGGGCAGGTAGTTTGGAGGGTCTGCCTTTTGAGGGGGATAGATTGTGAACCAATGAACCCCTGATGAGCATCAGACCTAGCTGCCATTACACAGCACCTTAAAGCAATCAATCAAACAACAGGACTGATCAGCACAAGAAATAATTCAATCAGCAGAGCTGCCCAGTACCTGAAATAATTCAATCAGCAGAACCACCCCAGGGTGAACAAAAGCAGAACTGCCCAGCACCTGACATAATTCAATCAGCAGAACTGCCCAGTTCCTGAAATAACTCAATCAGCAGAACTGCCCCAGGGCAAATTACAGCAGCTGTCCCACCTTTGCCATAAACAGACCTCACACCTTTAAAAAAAATGAATAAAAAGCCAAAAAGAGCTCTCTCCCTAGACAACTTTTATGGAGAGAGGGAAGAACAGACGTCAAATCCTGAGGCCCCTAAAGGTAAAGCAACTCCAGAAAAAGCCCCAAAGAGAGACATAAATTGGTCTCCATGTCACAAGGCTTTCTTTGAAGATTGCATAAAAAATCTGAAAAGAGAGTTAGAAGAAACATGGGGAAACGAAATGAGATCACTGCAAAATAAAATAGAAAAAATGGAAAAACAATGCAATGAACAAAAAAATGTAATTGGTCAATTGCAAAAGGAACTAAAAACAGTAACGGAAGAAAATAAGACATTAAAAATTAGAATTGAACAATTGGAAATGAATGACTCATCAAGACTTCAAGAATCAGTCAAACAAATACAAAAAAATGAAAAGATAGAGAAAAACATGAAATATCTCCTAGGAAAAACAACTGACCTGGAAAATCGATCTAGGAGAGACAATCTAAGGATTATAGGGCTTCCTGAAAGCCATGATGAAAAAAAGAACCTGGACACTATCTTCCAGGAAATCATAAAAGAAAACTGCCCTTTTATTTTAGACCCAGAAGGCAAAGTACTCCTTGAAACAATCCACAGATCACCTCCTGAAAGAAACCCAAAAATTAAGTGCCCCAGAAATAACGTGGCTAAATTCCAGAACTATCATACCAAGGAAAAGATATTACGAGAAGCCAGAAAGAAACAATTTAAATATCGGGGAGCCACAATTAGAATCACACAGGATCTAGCAGCTTCTACTTTGAAGGATCGAAGGGCCTGGAATCAGATATTCCGAAGGGCAAAGGAAAGTAGATTACATCCAAGAATAAGTTACCCAGCTAGAATGAGCATTATCTTCCAGGGAAGAAGATGGTCATTCAATGATATAGGAGAATTTCACCTATTTCTACTGAAAAGACCAGAACTGAACAAAAAATTTGATCTACAAACACAGAACACAAGAGAAACATAAAAAGGTAACAAGATAAAAAAAAAAACTCTTGAGAACTATATTTATGCTATAGATACTTAGAGAATGAGGGTTGATTTTATGAATCTATTATTACATTATGATTATGATATAATTACTGTGATTTTATGATTATTATGATATGTTTATTGTGATTTTATGATTATTATGATATGATAAACTGAAAAAGAAATTAGAGGTAGAAAAGGGATAACACTGGAAGAAGAGGAAAAGGAGATAAAGTAAGGGAAATTACATCACATGTAGAGGCAAAGAAAACCTATAATGATTGAGGGGAGAAAAGGGAGGGGAATGAGAATTGGGTTACTCTCCATCTCATCAGATTTGGCCCAGAGGGAATAATAGACATACTTATAAGAAAACAGGAGGAAAAGGGGGGGAAAATGGGTGGGTGGGGCTCTAAAGGGGAAGGATTGTTTGAGGGAAGTGGTTTTCAAAAGCAAAATTGTAGGGAGGAGGGAAAGGGGATAAGAAAGAGAAAAGCATAAGCTAGGGTAAATAAGATGGCAGGAAATACAGAATTAGTTATTTTACCTGTGAATGTGAATGGAATGAACTCTCCCTTAAAGCAGAAGCAGATAGCAGAGTGGATTAAAAACCAGAATCCAACAATATGTTGTATACAAGAAACACATCTAAAACATAGAGATACATAAAGGGTGAAGGTAAAAGGCTGGAGCAGAATCTATTATGCTTCAGGTGAACAAAAAAAAAAGCAGGGGTAGCAATCCTGATCTCAGACCAAGTAAAAGCAAAGATAGACTTAATTAAAAGAGACAAAGAAGGAAATTATATCTTCCTAAAGGGTACCATAGATGATGAAGCAATATCAATACTAAACATATATGCACCAAGTGGTATAGCATGGAAATTCCTAGAGGAAATGTTCAGAGAGATGCAAGAAGAAATAGACAGCAAAACTATAATAGTGGGGGATCTCAACCTCCCTCTCTCAGAACTTGATAAATCAAACCACAAAATAAATAAGAAAGAAGTTAAGGAGGTAAACAAAATGTTAGAAAAGTTAGGTATGATAGATCTTTGGAGGAAATTAAATGGAGACAGAAAGGAGTTTACTTTTTTCTCAGCAGTCCATGGAACTTATACAAAAATTGACCATGTGTTAGGACAGAAAAACCTCAAAATCAAATGCAGGAAGGCAGAAATAATAAATGCATTTTTTTCAGATCATGACGGAATAAAAATCACATGCAATATAAGGCCAGGAGAAAATAGACCAAAAAGCAATTGAAAACTAAATAATTTTATCCTAAAGAATGAATGGGTGAAACAGCAAATTACAGACACAATTACTAATTTCATTCAAGAGAATGACAATAATGAGACCACATACCAAAATTTGTGGGATACAGTCAAAGCGGTAATAAGAGGAAATTTTATATCTCTAGATGCTTATTTGCATAAAATAGAAAAACAGAAAATCAATGAATTGGGCTTGCAACTAAAAAAGCTAGAGAAAGAACAAATTAAAAACCCCCAATCAAATACCAAACTTGAAATCCTAAAAATAAAAGGAGAGATTAGTAAAATTGAAAGTAAAAAAACTATTGAATTAATAAATAAAACTAAAAGT
>JAJPUD010011595.1:0-27563 GCA_023553655.1 Myrmecobius fasciatus
AAGGGACAAAATGTTATATTGCTCATTACATTTTTATATTTTACATTTTACATATCATATATTTTTTACAAAGCACATTGAACAAGGATCTCTAAATTTTTAAGTTTGTTGTAAATTAAGGTTATCTTCAGAAATACAATGGACTGAAATTTTGGGTGAGAGGAAAAATCTTCTTTATTTGAACTCTAGCTTTAATTGTGATGCCCATTTAATTAGTTTAATATTTCCCAATTTAAAACTATTCAATAAAAAGGATGACAAATAATAAATGTTCTAAAAGTCTATAAATAATCAGTATATTTATGTTCTAATTATATGTTAATTCTTGTATTTTATGATATACTACTTATGACCCCTTAAATATATTTTAAGTATACTTTTTTACTATATGCAAATTAAAGCATTCAGAAAATATTCAACAACAACCTATTGGGTATTATTCAATAAATCCATAATTCAGTGCATCAAATAGTATTCTTGTCAACCCAAAAAATTAGCACTTCTTTAAAAAAAATCTTGACTTCCAAATAGGAAAAGCTCCCTTAGCCACCTTAGTAGGAAACTAATGTCTTCAGGTGCTGTCCATCCCTGTATTTTTGGGTAAAGTTTAGACCCTCATCTGATTCAAACAATGTATTCTACTCATCCTACTGTTGTTTCCCATGATTGGTGACTATGACAGTTGTTATTCTATCCAGTCTTTCCCTGAATCATTCATATAATGTGGAAACCTGAGCATTAAATGTCACAGATTATCACTCCTTACAATGACCAAGACTAGGAGACCAAGGAGCCATAGGTACCAAGATAATAATTTTAGGGAAGTTACTCAATCACTCATGAGTAGTAAGATGTATTAATTGACTACCATATACCTGATTACTATATGTCCTCAGTAATGAGTTTATAAGTACAAAGAATGAATTTCTAATGTCAAGGAGCTATATTTTAATTAAAGATCCAAGTACAATATATGTGCAGATATATGCATATCTATACACACATACATGTGCAATGCATATGTGTATATATAGGTATGTAGGTATAGATACATGAAAATGCATATTGTGAATAAATACATATATAATATATACAGACATAAATATTAATATGTCTATAAAACATATGTCCATATGCACATAAAATAGATATTTGAAGTTGTTCAATAAAAACTAATTTGGGAGAGAGTTGTCCTATCAGTTGGGGAGATGAAGAAAAGGTCCATGCAAAAGATGGTGACTGAGCTTGATTTGAAAAAAAAAATAGATAATCTATGAAATAGAGTTAGGGAGGGAAGGAATGCATTCCAGGAATGGGGGTTAACTGATGCAAAAGAACAAGGAAATTAGAATGTTATGAGGAATAGAGAGAAGTTTGTTAGGATTACAGAATGCAGCAGGAGAAGTAATGTTCAATGATGCTGGGAAGAGAAGATAGGTTCTGTAAGACTTTAAAAGCTAAACAGAGAAGTTTATATTTTATTCTAGAAGCCATAGGAAGCCCCTGGAGTTATTTGGAGTAGGGAAATAAGATGATCAGATTGTTGCTTAGGAAAGCTGCTTTTGCAGCAATGTGTAGGATGGATAGGAATGGTGAAAAATTTGAAACAGACTAATTATAAGACTATTGCAGTAATCTAGGGGAGAGGTGTTAAAGGCCTATACTAACAGTGCTTATATAAGAGAGGAGTCAATCAATAAAAAATTTATTAAGCATTTATTGTGTGCTAAGCACTGTGCTAATCTTTAGGGGTACAAAAAGAAACATAAGATAGCCCCTGCCCTTTAGGAGCTTACAATATAATGATTTCATATGAAATATATGAGGATAGAAATAGCAAAATTTGACAAGAGGTAAGGGAGAGTAGATTCCAAAATAATGTTGAGATTATGAACCTGAGAAACTGGAAGGATGGTAGTATCTTTTACAGAAATAGGTAAGTTTACAAGAGACTAGATTATAGTTTAATCCACATTGCACTTAGATAAAATCAAATGTCAAATAGGCAATTGGCGATCTAAAACTGAAGCAAGGGAAAGAGGCTGAGATGGTATATACAGATCCAGAAGTCATCTAGATAAAGGAAATAGTTAAACTTGTGAAACTGATGACAATAACAAGAAAGGAGAGACAGAGAGAGAAAGAGACAGAGACAGAGAGAGAGACAGAGACATACACAGAGAGACAGAAAAATGAGACAGAGACAGAAAAATGAGACAGAGACAGAGAGAGACAGACAGATTGAGACAGACAAAGAGAGAGAAAGAGAGAGAGAGAGAGAGAGAGAGAGAGAGAGAGAGAGAGAGAGAGAGAGAGAAAAACAGAGAGACAGAGACACAGAGAGACGGTGACAAAGAGAAAAGAGACAGAGACAGAGAGAAAAGAGAGATAGACAGAGAGACAGACAGAGAGAGACAGAGAGACACACACACAGAGACAGAGAGACACAGATTGACAGAGACAGAGAGACAGACAGAGAGATCGATAGAGACAGAGATAGATAAGAGAGAGACAGAGAGAGAAAGAGAGAGAAGAGATAGATAGAGAGAGAGAAGACAGAGAGAGATAGAGACAAAGAGATAGAGACAAAGAAAGACAGAGACAGAGACAGAGAGAAAACTTCCAAGATATAATGTTGAGGAAGTTCCTCAGTTAGGGGGTATGAGGTGGAAGATGAATGAGTAAGGGAGTTTAAGATGCCCTGTAGTATTTCAGGGCACTATGTATTTATCTTATTCCTCTTAGAACATTTTGTACAAAATGCTAGGATCTGTGAGTAAATGAATCCATTTAGGGATTCTGAGGAAGCATTTAATTTTTAAAAGTTTATGGCAAGCTTGTATTTGTCATCCCAAGCATATACATTTCCTACATATTAGAGAAATATACAAATAGAGGTCAACATATACCTATACACATATGTTATCTATCCCACTAAATGTCAATTCTTAGAGGACAGGACTATTTCTCTTTGCTTTTGAATCCCAGTATTCAATTTAATATCTCCCACATGGTAGGCCTTTAATAAATGCTAGTTTATTGGGGCAGCTAGATGGCTCAGTGGATAAAGCACCAGCGCTTTAGTCAGGAGTACCTGAGTTAAAATCTGGTCTCAGACACTTAACACTTCTAGTTGTGTGACCCTGGGCAAGTCACTTAACCCCAATTGCCTCAGGAAAAATGATAATTGATTGATTTATGGATTTATCAATTGTAAAATATAACCACTATGGAACACAAGTCCTACTAAGTCAGCAAGAACTCTTGGATTACGTACATGTAAGGAGCATATTACTTTTATCATAAGGAGCCATTTCTGGGATAAAAATTAAAATTAATGTGATATACACATAGGAAACCCAACTACACATTTTTTAAATTGAGGTTTCCAAATTCTTCGGTTATCAGTGATAAATACATATTTCCCATCTATCTTTTGCCAATATCCTTTTATCTTTAATATCTTTTCAGAAATAACACAAAGGATCATGTGTCAAGGTCCTCAAGCTCTGATGGCAGAGGCTGTAAGGTGCAATTTCTCCACTTCTCAGAGACTGGTAAGATACAGATTTCTTTCATCACTCTCAGAATAAGCAGAATCTTGGCTTTTGTTCAGGTTCCCTAGAGCCTATATTCTAGGCCTTTGGTGGAGAAAAGTTGGATTCAAATTTGTTTTTTCACTTCTGACTCCATAATCTAGGATGAATCACATAATCTTACTGGTAATCTGATTCCTCATCTGCAAAATGAAAAGTGTGTCCTAGATGCTTCTGAGGTCTCTCCCAGCTCTAGAACTGTGATTCCATGAAGGTCAGCTTTAGGGAAAGGTTCTTCATAGAGATCTGGAAAGTATAGTCTCATGTTCTAGAGGAGAATATAACAAGAGACAGTGAAAACAGCCCTACGTGGTCATGTTGAAAAAAGGTATTTATCTGTGGAAGTAATAAAAATCAAACAGCAAATGACGTCTAATAAACATGCATTTTTCATTACAATTTATATATGCTGCCATTGACAAGAAAGGGGACTAAAAGGCGCAACAGAGAGGCTGAAATAGAGGGAGTCCTTTGATTTTTAAGATCAAATTCTGATTCCTTTGACATTTGAAGTCTATAACTTTACTCCATTCTGTCTTTCCAGACTTATATGTACATTAGTCTTCTCTCACATATTCCATAGACCAGCTAAATTAGTCTTCTTGTGCTTCCTTAGCATTCACTATATCTCTTATCCTTATGTCACTCTCTGCTCTACCCTTAGAATTCCTAGTGTCCTTCAAAGCATTTAGGTGAGCACAGTGGATAGAAAACTGGACTTCGAGTTAGGAAGAACTCTTGTGAGATTCTAAGCAAGAAATTTAGCCTCAATTCCTCACTTGTAAAATGAGATTAATAATAGCAATTTCCTCCCACAGTTGGCATGAAGATCAAATGAGATAATAACTGTAAAATAGCTTTTCCTGATCCCCCCACCTTTAATTTCTCACCCTTCCAAATTATATTTTTCCCCAATTGAATGGATTACATTTATTTTGGATATCTATCCCATGTATTAGAGGAGCATGTTGTCTCCTTTAAAAGAATGTAATCTTCTTTAGGATAATCTTATTTCCTTTTTGTCTTTGAATTTCCAGTGCCTAGTATAGAATAGGAGATTAATAAATGCTTGTTGACTGAACTCATTTAATTAGGACAATACGCATTATAAGACTTATTAAGTTATTAGGAAGCCCTACTACATATACTGTGTATAGCCTATTGTCATCTCAACCTACTGATTACCTGAAGAAACACTTCAAGCCCATTTAGGGGTAGATCACAGTTGTTTGCACAACTCTGTTTCTTTTCTATTCAGCCCTAATTAGATAGTACCCATTTCCCTTGTTGCAATTAGCTAAGCCTTAATGCTTTCCCACAATTGTTCCCATTTGGCTGTTCTTTGGTGCTATGGAGAGATTTGTGTTGGCTCTTGTCATATGGAACTGTATTAAAAAATATATTTACTATTAACGTGTTGTCACCTCAAGCCAATTGGTCCCAAAGTGTTGCTGGCCATTTTCTGATTAGGGAATGCTCAGATAATCTCTGGATTGCTGTGTATTTCAGAATTTGGAAGTTTTAAATCCGTGACATGACTATTATCTGCCTGATACAGAACACATTCCTATTACAGAACCCATATTATTTTCTTAATAAACAAATTGATGAGACCTGCTTAAAAAGAAAACACTTGTGAGGAAAAATATTTTCTGGCTAATAATGTTGCATTATTTAGAAATGATTATGATCTATAAATGGTGACCAAGATAAATTTATAAAAATAATCTGAAATAGCATAAGAACATCTGGAAAGTAACAATATTTCATAAGATTCCATAAAATATCAAGTAATTTGAAATAATTAGTGCATACAGTAAATTTCAAAATATGCTTAAGTTTCTGTTTTCCTAGTCTGACTTCAAAACAAAACCCTAATTCAATGTCAGTGTAAATGGTCTTCTATTCAAATCCTAGACTAATGAGAGGTGGAATGGACCTTCTGTTCTCCAAAGATCTATCAGTACAACTCTGACAGATAACTTCTAAGATAGAAAGATTTTAAGTGTTGTTTTGGTTATGGATTATATGTACTATGAATGAGAATTGGCCTGCTTAAATTAGAAGAGGGTCATTGGCTGTCCTTATCAGATTATACTTGTTTTTGCCACAATTCATAAAGATTATTTGTGAAGGTGTGGAAAATTTGTAACCTGCATCAGCAAAAAGAAGGTTTACATTAAAGAACTCTTTTGAGAAAATTGGCAAATAAAAAAATTACACTAATGAGTTTCCATTATTTTATTCCACTTAACCATTTTGGTATGACAATGGGCACAATTTGATTTTTTTATCATCTTAAGAATGGTAACTTGTATTATACTTACAAATAATGGTTCAAGTAAAGTAAGATCATAGCTGTTTCAATCATTGCTACTAGTACATGTCATTGAAGAAAGGTAAGCAAATACAAACAAAAATGTATGAGCTAGTAAGTAGTTTTTTTCTTGTTTTGGGGGAGGGTGTGATCAAGAGGATTTGTGAAACAAATTCAATATTAAATTGAATTTTTATAAAGCCATAGCTAGGATTTGAGGCCATAGTTTATACTTAGGAGAATGAGTTTTAAAAGAATTTGGTAAAAAAAAAATTAGTTAATCCACCTGGAAGTCTTGTTTCAAAGAACGCTTCATGACATAATGGTGCAGTTATACTTTAAGGATTTTTCTTAGTTTCTTGGCTTGTGGTTCTTATCCAAAAAATGGGGGGAAATGTGCATGGCTTTTCTCTTCCTTCCTTCCTTCCTTCCTTCCTTCCTTCCTTCCTTCCTTCCTTCCTTCCTTCCTTCCTTCCTTCCTTCCTTCCTTCCTTCCTTCCTTCCTTCCTTCCTTCCTTCCTCCTTCCATCTCTCTGTCTTTCCTGACACTCTTCATGGAGCTGTGGTATGAATACTAAATCTCTGGTTAATCTAACCCGACCCTACCCATCAGCATGTATGAACTTGGGAGTTAATGTGTTTTATTCTTCTGATTTATTCATCTAAAGAGGAGAAAAGGGCAAATATCCCAATAGTCAGATATAATTGTTCAATTAAGTTCTAAAAATGATTAATAACCTAGTACATATAGCCATTTTTTTTAAAAAAGGGATTTTAAGATAATTTCTTACTTTTACTTTATTAGAAATTTCAGCCATAATTCAGAGACATAAGCAACTAAAGCTATTTTCTCTTTTATACAATTTCAGAATTTGTGACACTAAGGAGGAAGGAAAGAACTTCTATTGATGATATTTTGAATAGTAAATGAAACAATTAAAATATTAATTATAAAGTTATAAACATATGTGACTCCTTATTACCCAGCAGATTAAACTTGATGCATTGAAGTTCAAATTGGCTCATACGTTTCCTTCCTCAAGCCCAAGTGTGTGTCATTGTATCTACTGTTCTTTGAAAGCATTTTGTGGTGCCTTAGAGCCACAATTTGAAATGATGTCTCAGTTCTTCTCTGAAATATTTCTTACAATCCTCACAGTATTTCTTCTAGCCACTAGAGGGCTTTCAGCCTGCAGCCACTTAAACTACTGCCCAATGATCTGGTGGACCTTTTAAATGGAAGGGATGGGTAGATTAAACCCACTCTGGTTGCTCCTGTAATTTAACTAGTTGATGAATGAATAAAAAAAAAATTAAACATTTTCTTTGTGAGGAGAGTTGTGTTAAACTCTGAGAATACAAATACTAAAGCAAAGATTGTACCTGACTTCAAACAGCTTACATTTTAATTTGGAGTGACAAATATGATTGAGTGGTATTCAGGGAGGAACATTTTGGTTTAGAAAGTTACAGGGATAATGAGCAAAGCTAAACAAGAATAGGTTGTCACACTTTCTAAGAAAATTATCAATTGATCATATAAAATATTGCTTAACATATTTTAAAATGATATAAAATCCACAGCTCTAGAGTCCCTATTCCACACCTGCATTTTCTTCTCAATGTTCTGAATTAATCACTTCCACAGATCTCAGATATTTGGCATTCTGTGGCAATGAAATTTTTCAACACATTGAAAATGGAAGGCAAAATTTAAGTGTTTCTGTATGTTTCTATAAAACTCCAATAATCTCCCCAAAATCTTTTCCAGGATCAAGATTAAGGAGTTGGCAGGAAATTTTTAATCCACACACACACATACAAACTTGCTAGTTTTGAACAGTGAATATGAAGTAAATATATGTGTGTTTGGGTTCCTACCTCTATGAAACAACAAATTACAACAGGAGGAAATGGAAGAACAGTGCTGTCATCTGACTTATGTATCCACAAAAAGCTCTCATTTTGGGACTCATGTAGTCCTTTTTCTTTTTTCCAACTCTGGGATATGGGTCCTGGCCATTGTTTGAGTATATGCATAACAATGTGGAAATCTTATACTTTTCTCAAAGCAATCAGCAAATTGGAGTCCAACTGCTAAAGAAAGTTGCTGAAATTTCCCATATATCAAGCAAGAAGTCTGAATCTCAAGAGCAGTAAAAGAAAGTTCACTGGATTCATATTCCAGGAAAAAAGATTATTTTTTAATTCTCTTCTATTATGTATTATAGCTTCTTATCTATTTGTTTAACTTCTTTATGTCTTAGACTATTTCCATATTTTGTAAACTATTAAAATCTTTGGGTCCCCATAGATATGAAATGATATTGCAGAAATACCCAATAAATATATTACATCATATAAGTTATATATGGAACTCTTTTTCAAGGCTGTTATTGTGAGACGGAATTAATTCTCTGGTCTATAACCATTTTGTATGAGACTTTTATAATTAAGTTTGGGAAGAAAATTATAATAAAACTGTATCAGATGGGATTGCATTATAATAGAGTTCTATTATGTCATTGTGGTATATTTTCCATTATAAGCATGATTGCTAATAGGATAGTATCATAATTTTATAAATATAATGCCCAGATAAAAATGCTCAATTAAATTGAACTTGGTTTTGAATTGTTCTTATATTTTAAAAATTAAATCTTACCTATGCAATATAAATCTCTCTTCATGGATACTAATTATTTCTAACTATATTACATATGTTACTTTTCATCATGAGTATAAGCAATTTTGGAAAATTTAAAAACAGAAAAGAAATCCAGCATAAAGAAATCATGCTTTTTATATTTAGAGAAATGTTTGTTTTATTTTTTTTTATAAATGGTGGGAATAGAAGGAGAGTACTCAATAGACTAGGACCTCTAATATGAAATTTACCAGCAGTGTAAATAACTATTCCCAGAACAACTTTAGGTCTGGAATTTAATGTCATATCATAAGATCTCCTCCTTTACTTTTATGAGCATGTTATTATTTCTCCATATGTTGAATTTCATATAGTCAGTTTCTTTTTATGAAGAATAATGCTATATTGTATTATTTACATGTCACAGGTAGATAGATATATTTAAGTGTTATTATAAATACAGACATAAGTAGCAATGTCAGATTTTTTAGTTTTGCATTAAAAAGACCAATTTCATTATAAATGAATAGTATTTTATGTGTAAACTACTTAAATTATGTGATCACAGATATTATATTTGCTTTTCTGAAATAGTTATAAACACCATTAAAATATATACAACAATTTAACAGCATGCCACTGAAACAGTGATAACAATTAAATCTGGAAATATGCAGTTGGGGATACCTATTTCAGATACAGACATGAAGGCTAGAAAGATCTTGCATTGTGTTACACTGTTTAGTTGAGGACTTTTTAAAAGGTATTTTTTCAATGTCAAATAATATATTATAGAAATAAAATAATACTTTTTGAGGTGTTAATCTAAGATTCCCACCCAAAATTATTAAAGCTATTTGTTATATTAAAAAGAGGTACATTTTAGATTTTTAAAATATTGTATCTATATCATTATATTTATTCTTTAACATGGAATAAAAATTTATTGCTGGAACAGCTGAGATCTCATATGAAATGCTTTGTCTCAGTATCCTAACCTCTGAAAATGTTCATCTTAGCTGTTATAAATTCTGAATGGTAGTTGTCACCAGTTTTGTGAAGGAGAAACAGAAAAAGAGGCTATTAAGCAATGATGTTTAGGTGAGCTATGGTATAAAATGTTATTGTATTTTGTTGAACTCATCATTTTAGAAAGATTTGATTTAAAAAAAACAGATTCATACTTTGCCCTTTTCAGGGTCAATCTTCTCAACAAATGATGGGACTTTGGTAACACTGAATCTGATAACCTTTGTTACTGTAGACTGGTCAATTCAGATACTAAAAGGAGAATCTTGCTATTCTATCTCACCCTAGGGGAGAAAATGAATTGAATTTAAATGAGGGAGGGCTGTGTAGAGTCACTAGCCTTACTTTTTCTTCCAGGGCCATCTGGATCCACTGACAAGATCATGGCATCACCTTCCTGATGTCATGGTCCTCTATGGCAATGAAGGATGAACAATAATCTCTGTGAATAGGAGCATGTGCTTCCTCATTGGGGATACAACAGATTGGGCAACATGGCCCTTTTCTTTTACTTATTTTCTTTCCTTTTTTCTTTCTTTTTGCATTCCCTTCTCTTATTTCTGTCCACAAAGGATAACATACCCTTACCTGAAGGTGCTCTGCACAAAATTTGATTACTGAAAACTCCCAAGATACTTTGGGGTTTACAGGCTAAGATCCTACCTTGAATCTAAATCATTTTGGCTCTCAATAATTAACCAATAATAGGCTAATCCCAGGCCAAGTTCCATTTGGTCATTGTTTGGCCTCTGATTGACTTAGAATGAATATAAATATAAATTGTTTCTGTTTTGACCAGAAACCTTGAGGATCTTCCCTTCTAAGAATGATTTTTTTTGGGTAGGTAAAAGAGGCCATTCTTCACCTCATTTTTTTTTTACCTAATCTTACTGCTGATTAGACTTTGCCTCAGTCAAACTGAGATCTGTTGAAGATCTTAGCTTTAAAAGGCCAAGGTTTCCTATTGCATCCAATGCCATATCCAGTCATCTTGACCCATATCTTGCCACTGGACCCAGATGGCTCTGGAGAGAAAGTGAGGCAGGTGATTTTGCAAAAGCCCTCCCTCACTTAAATCCCATTCATTTGCAGGTCATGAGATTACCTCCCTGATATCAGGGTCTTCTTTGAGAAAAGGACAAATAACAACAAACAAGTGTGTGGGGGAAACATCAGGTGCTATGTTTGTATAACAGATTTATCACAAACTAGCAAATATATCAATAGTGCTATTTGTTAAGGACAATGGAGTAATAACATACACCTTTTTAAAAACATGGAAACTATAATTTTAAGTAAGTTCTTATTTAATTTATTTTTCCTCAGGCTGAGCCTAATAGTCATTAAATTAAGAAGCCTTTAAAGTGCTTATTGAGTGCCATTCATGGTAGCAAGGCAAAAAAAAAAAAACACAACAGGCATTATTTTCAATAATGTTTATTCTAATGGGGGAGACAACATGCAAGCAACTAGGTAATATAAAATATATATAGATGAAGGTAATCTGAAAAAAAATCTGCAATAAATGTGGGAGAGGTTAGGCCTCCAGCAGAAAGTGAAATTTGAGTTAACTCTTGAAGGAATCCAGGAAAATTAGGAGGCAGAACATTTTTGTTATTGGGAATAGCCAATAAAAAAGTATTGAGTCAGGAGATGAAATATTTTGTTCAAGGAACTGCAAATAAGCCAATATAGCTAGATTGTAGACTTTGTGAAGGGGAATAAGGTATAAGTAGATTGGAAAGATAAGAAGATGCCAGGTTATAAAGAGCTTTAAATGCAAAGCAGAGGGTTTTATATTTGATCCTAGAAATAAAAGAGAATCACTGAAGTTTATTGAGAGGTGAGGACAAGTTTGAAGAGTGACATATGAGACCTACTCTATAAAAAAATTACTTTGGTATCTGAGTGAATTGGAGTGGGGACACTTTAGGAAGGGAAACTGGTTAGAAGGCTATGGTGATAATCCAGTTAAGAGGTGATAAGACACTGAACTAGGATTGTGACTGTATGAGTGGAGAGAAGGGAGCAAAAACCATAGATGTCATGGAGTTAGAAATGAGAAGATTTGGCAATAGGTAGGTTATAAGGAGAACACTGAGGTTTTGAGCTAGGAAGGTGTTGTTGTTTTTGTTTGTTTATGTTTTTTACAGTAACTAGGAAGTTCAGAAGAGTATTGATAAAGGGTTAGGGGGGAAAAGAATGAATTCTGCTTTGGACGTGTTGAAATAATTACCCAAATTACTGGAGATGAAAGTAAAAGAATCTTAGAGTATTCTAAGTTCACGAGACACGAGTCATCCAATCCCGTGTCAAATTCCATTAAAAATAAAGCACACATAAGGATCCCCTGCAGGCTCCACATTGACTTAGACAACCACATATTAAAACTATCTATGTTCCATTATATTTTTATTTATTTTATTAGATATTTACCAATTACATTTTAATCTGGTTTGCTTCACTCAGTACTATGAGCATGTTTGATATCTATGATCTAGTTCAATTCTCTAATTTTATAGATGAGAAAACTCAGAATAAGAAAAATAAATCGCCTGGGGTTTCTCCACTGGAGAATAGCAGAATTGCTGCCAAAACATGTCTAGACTCATAGTTCAGTCTAAGAAAGTATATTCAAAAACAAAAGGTTTTACTCTTCGAAGTCAGATTGAAATGAAGTATCTTTAGTAAGACATGATTCTAAGCCTTTTGTTTTAATTTTAATGGACATTAACCAAGCAACAAATAATTTTTGAAAATCTAAGTTCTATGGTATATATAAAAGCATGAGGCATAGTCACTCTGGGATGGGACATGGGAAATTCTCACTTTTTTTAAAGAATTTGTAAATACCTATTCAATACTCAGACTCTTTATTAATATGTCTTACTCTTATCAAACATTTATTTCCTTGTAACATCATTTAGAAAATTTCTTGAATGTAAGTTATCATCAGTATTTTTCTGTAATTCATTTACTATGCTGACAATATTCATTTGTCCTTTCAGTTAAAAGCAGAATCATAGAATCGCAGAATTGGAACCGACATCAATGGTCACGATCTCCTGAGCATGATCATGATCACACTAATTAGGTATGATTAGTGGTCATCTAGTATTTCCTGAAGGTCTTCACAGAGAAGGAACCTACCATGTCTCTATATAACCCATTATACTTTGAGTCAGCTCTTATTGTTAGGAACTCAGCAATTTTTATTTCTCCAAGATTGAATTGCTCTTTTAGTGTGTGTGTGTGTGTGTGTGTGTGTGTGTGTGTGTGTGTGTACGTTGCTAAGTGAATCTTACCCCTATTGTTCAGTGATTGTTAGACATTCATCCAATTACTAAATTCATTACTGGGCTGTTAATGTAAACCTTACTGATACTACTTCCCTAAGCCTTTTCTCTCCTCTGATTGGAGGACTGGAGAAAAGGGCAGAGTACCAAAATCCACCCAGTATTTTCCTTTATAGGGGACTGATTCCCTTTGTGTTTGTTGCTCAGTCTGGTTTCAGGGAAAAAAAATCTCCTACCCCCTTCTGGGTATCCTCTTCCATCCAGTCTCCTCTCTTTTCCTTCTCCTGTAGTTTGTTTCCCCTTTTAGATTGTAAATTTCTTGAGGTTTTTAAATTAAGTGTATCCTTAGCATAGTGCCTGATACATAGTAGCTTCTTAATAAAGGTGACTGGATTGGGTTGAATTTGAAGTCTGTAAAATGGCATCAACTTAGTTTATATAATGAAGCAAAACTCATGAAAAATTACTAAAGAGCAATTTGGCACTAAATGTTACTCAGAGTAAGCGCAATAGAAAATTTTGCTAAATGTTTATTGAAAATTGAAATTTGGTAAAGAAAAATATGATTTTCTTGTTTAGTTTTCATTATAATTCACTTCCTAAAAACAATTTAATGGGTGGCTGGATATAAAATGATTCAGGGTTTTTATTTTCTCTGCGACATTACATAACTTTGTACAAATAATTTAATTGTTCTGAACCTTAGATTCTCACTTATAAAAGAAAAGTCTAACTTTTAGTGTTAGGTTCCTTTTACTTGTAAAACTAAATAGTAAAAAAGTGATTATTTTTATAAAAGCTTAAAATTTTATATTACTTCTAGGAAGTTTAAGAGTTTGAAGGCATTTGGAAGTTTCTCTACCCCTGTACTGGATCATTTGTTATGACACAATTCTGCTCTCCTTGTTTTTTTTTTTCCCATTAAACAAGTTAAATCTAATCTAAATACAGATAAAAATCAATGGGCCATATTTTCCTTAGACAAGATCACAGAAATGGGAAGTACTTCAATGGTTCTGTATTCCAACCTCTAAACTGAATATGAATAACCTCTACATCATACTCAATAAGAAGTGACCTAGAACTTTGCTTGAAGATCTCCACTGAAGGGGAATTTACTCATTCTCTTCATTAGGGTATGGGAACTCTATAGTTTTAATAGTATTTAGAACTGTGAGGGATATTAGAAGTCATTTAATCCAACTCTTTCATTCTACACAAGAAGAAACTGAGACTTTTAGAGGATTGATGTCTTGCCTAAGCTCACACTGATGCTAAATAATAGACACAAGAGTCAAATTTATTTTTACTTGAAAGTTTAAGATGAACACATTTTATTTTTATGGTTGAAAAATAATAACAAAGTATATATTTCCAGAGAATTTTCCAGTTTTGTGACTTGAAAATATTTTGTCTGATTTGGCTATTTTTGTGCATCAGAACAGTTAGCTAGAACACTAGTGCAGCTAGTGAATAAAGTTCTGGCACAAGGAGTTAGAAGACCTGAGTTCAAATTAATTCTTAGATATTTACTAGCTGTACAACCCTAGGTAGGTTGTTTAACATCTGTTTGCCTCAGTTTCTTCAAATGAAAAAGGTGAACAATAACACCATCTAAAATGCAAGGTTGTTCTGGGGATCAGATGAAATAATATTTGTAAAAAGTTCTTACTTGACACCTTTCCCTCATGTTCCTGTTAGTCAGAGATGATGGTTTTTGGTTCTTCTGATCTCCTTTTGACATCCTCATGGAGACTTCTTACTTTCTTTGGACTCTTTTTTGGGGAATGGCCGGTCTAGCATAGTTTAACCTTGGTAGCAGTGCTACATGTTTTTAGATCTTTCTTTCACTCTGTTCCATGCATGGTAATACCCATCTCCAATATACCTGTTCTTTATTCAATCTCTAGAATTCTGCTCTGTTCTTTGATAATTTAATGAATTCATCTAGATGATATATTAATAGATACAATGGATTAATATGTTACCTCTTCTGTGTACATTTGCATTTTAACAGGGGTTTTCTGTAGCCAGTGCCCTGTCCCAAACTGAGAAAGCGAACTGGAATAGGCCTATCCGCCTTTCACCAGCTGTTGACTCTGTCTGAATGGAGCACCTGCTCTGTTAAATCATGTTTTTAAATTTTTCCTTTAATCCCCAAATCAAGTCTATTTATTCAAAAATAGGATTAAAGGGAACTCCATCATAAAATATGCTAGAAAGGCCTTAATTTAGGATGTAAAAAGGAAACAAGTATTCACCACATGCATATGCCTTTTCACAGATTGTAGTACTGTGGTGTCATGTGGAAACATTAATTTTTTCCTGTTCTCATTGAAACAATAAGATTTCATATCAGTTTTGATTAAGTTGATTTAATATTACTTAATATAGCCAGTACTCTGTCTTTGATAATTTGAGGAGAAAAATAAAGTTAGTTTGAATGCCATACTAGGATTAGGCAAATTCTGACATTTGCCAGCCTTGGGATGTTGACTAAGTAATCTATCCCCTGTCTATCTGTCTATCTGTCTCTGCTTCTCTCTTTCTATGACTCTCTCTCCCCTCTTCCTTTCTCTCTATATATACACCTCTCTCTCTCTCTCTCTCTCTCTATATATATATATATATATATATATATTATATATAATATCTGTATCTCTATATCTTTCTCACTTCACCCCTTCTCTCTGTCTTTGTCTGTCTCTTTCTCTCCACCTCCCTCTCTTTCTGTCTCTCTTTCCTTTCTCTCTCCTTCTCTCTCTCCCTGCCTCTCTCTCTCTTTCTTTCTCCTTTCTCTCTCCTCTCTCTCTCTCTCTCTCTCTCTCTCTCTCTCTCTCTCTCTCTCTATATATATATATATATATGTATAGTTATATATAATATATTTGTATCTCTCTTTATACCTTTCTCACTTCACCCCCTCTCTCTGTCTCTGTCTCTCTCTTTCTTTCTCTCCGCCCACCCCCCCCCCGCTCTGTCTCTCTTTCCCTTCTTTCTACTTCTCTCTCTCTCTACCTCCCTCTCTCTCTGCTTCTTTCTGTCTCTGTCTCTGTCTGTTTGCTCATCTGTAAAATGAGAATAGTAATGCCTGCAGTTACCTACCGTACAGGCTTGATGGGAAGATCAAATGAAAGCTTGCATATAAAATGCTTTGTAAACCCCAAAGTGCTATATAAATATATTGCTTGTATTTTTCAAAATGAAATAACCTCAGTGTTGGAAGTGTCTTCCTTCCTACCCATACCAAATATATCTAAGAATTGATCAAGTAGCCTCTTCTTGAAAAACCTTCAGTGAGGGAAATATCATCATCTCCTGAGGCAGCCTATTCCATCTGAAGATATCCCTAACACATATGAAGATTTTCCTTAACTTTAAGGCATAGCAAAATTGGCCTCTTTCAGTTTTTACTCATTTCCCATATCCTGCCCTCCGGGGAGAATCAGGGAAAGTCTAAATCCTTTTCCATATGACAATTCTTCAAATATAAAAATACAGCTGTTATTTTCTTGCTACATTTCTCTTCTCCTGGCAAACTGACCTTAATATTTTCACCAGATATTCATAAAACACAATCTTGAGGTTTTTCAGGAAGCTAGTGCTTTTATGAAGATCTGAGTTTGAATCCTGCCTCAGATACTTAATAACAATGTAACTCTAGGCAAATCTCTTAACCTTTTTAGCTTTGGTGTTCTTACTTATAAAATACAAATAATAATAACTCTGATCTCACAACTTTGTTATGCAGATCAAATGAGGTAATACATTAAAATGGTTTGTGAACATTAAAGCACTATATAAATTTTATTATTACCTATTCCGGTTTTCCTCTTCTGGAAAATTACAGTTTATCCATGTCCATCCTAAAATGTGGTACTGGTACACAGCACTAAATACAATATGGACATCAGATGTGGTTTGACCAGGACAGACTATAATGGGAATATCAACTCCCAATTTCTGGTCGTTATGGGTCTCTTATTGCAGCTTAAGTTCACATTAGCTTTTTTGTTTACAATGTTACATTGCTAACTCACTGTGAGTTTATAGCCCACTAAAACACCCAGATTATTTTCAGGAAAACTGCTGTCTAGTTATACTGCCCCTCTTGAACTTTCTTTGAAATAGATTTTCTGAACATAAGTATAAAACTATGTATTTATCCCTATTAAATTTCATTTTATTATTAGACCCAATTTCTTGCCTCTCGAGAACTATTAAATTCTGGTTCTGCCAACTAATATATTAGATCTCCTTCTGTACTTTATGCAATCTGCAAATTTTATTAGCACACTGTTTATGCTATTGTCAAAGTCTCTGAGAAAAATGTTAGACTATACAGGGACAAGCAACGATTCCTGGGACATCCCACCAGAGACTATCTTCCAAGATAATATATTTCTATTAAGGACTCTTCTTTGTGTCTAACAACTCAGCCAGTACTGAAAACATCTCATTGTACTATTGCTTTTCTTGCTATTCCTTCTTTGTTTTTTTTTAAAGACAGTGTATCCTTACATTTGAAGAGTATCACAGGCTGACATTTTAGGAATTTCTCATGGCTTAGTCCTACTCTAATTGGCATAGAAGTTCGACCTTCTCTGTTTGTGAACTCAGCTAGTTTACCTCTTTGTAGGTAAATAGTGGCCTCCCAACTCCAGGAGGCTTACCATATTACTAGTGAATTTAGCTAATCTGCTAAAAATTACAAAGTTCAAGAAATACACAAGCCTTGGTTTATTATACAGAACAGGAATTGGAGGTATATGCCACAAAACTCAGCTCTGACTTGTTTAGTGCACATATTTCCATTTTGTCTATAAAAAGCATGAGAAACTTTCCAAATGTCTTTTCTAAATATTATAAATGAAACATACTGCATTCATCTCACCTTTCAGTTTAAAAACTGTCAAAAAAGGAAATAAGGCTGGTCTGACATGATCTGTGAATGATGAAACCATGTTGTCTCATTGATTATAGCTTTTTTCCCTAAATGTTTTCAAATTATTTCTTTAATAACACGTTCTAGACTTTTTCTAGGATTCAAATTCAACCCCATTGGTCTATCCTAGATTGTCACCCTCAAGGCTGCTTCCAGGCCTTCCTATTATCAATATCACTAGTTTGCAACCTCTCCTCTTTGAAGTTTGCTATAGTCTAGATTCTTCCTACTTTAATTTATTAGGTTCTAAATGATTCTTTTTCCTAACACAGTGCTTAGAATATTGTGACCACTTAATAAATGCTTGTTCATTGATTTAAAGTTCTTAAGGAACTCCATATCTGGATCACATTCTCAACACTTTCCTTGTTCTTACATATAACTTCAATGTTCACATCAATTTTCTCTTTAAGACTGACCTCCCAATTCATCAACCTCCTCCACTCCCAATGACAATACCTTTAATCTATTCATATTTAAGAAATTTAGTCTCATCATCACCCATAGTTATGCCACTGTCATTATCTTTTACTCTTAAATCCCTTATCTAATCATAATCCTTTGTCCTGAAGCATGATATGTTGTGGATAGAGTTAGGAAGAGATGAGTTTAAATTTTACCTCAGAAATTTTCTATCTTTGTGATCCTGTGAAAGTCACTTATTCTTTCTGTGCTTCAGTTTTCTTATCTATAAAATGACTAGAATCAATGATCTCTAAGTTTCCTTACTCCTCTAAATCTATGATCCTGGTATTTTATGGCACTTTCATCTTTCTCTTTGTAAATCTAAATTTAATTCTTACTTTGACTATTGGTAACTCCATTATCTCTGTTCTTTCTCACTTTATCTTATACTTCTCTCACTTTACAGTCTTGTATGTGACTTGAACAGTGAGTTACTCTTGAACCTCCTAAATCCCTTATCAATCTTTTCTACAGACCATCATATACTAATGCTTTCTATGTACAATTTCTATTTTTTGCCCCTTTTCTACATCTACATCTATCTACATGATGATAAAGTCATCCAAAATGCTGGCCAAACCCCATACAAATTCTTGGAATACAATCTCAATTGGATCTTCTGATTAATTATTATCTGATAATATTTCAAAACTTTCCCTATCTTCAGATAGGCATTTTTTCCTACCTTACTGAGAAAATCTACACTATCTTCCACAAATGACCCCTATCCCCCATATACCCTACTTCATACATCAAAATTCTTTAATAGCCTCATCTTCAAAATGTCAACAACCAAATTCACCATCTTTCCCAATTTCTTTCTTTAAACTTTCCTTCCTCTTGAAAAGTTTATAACAATCTTAAAGTTGTCCATATTTGTAAACCCAAAGACATCTTCTTATTTTAATCACCCTTTCACTCATCTAATCAGTTGCTAATTCTTGTCCTTATTGTTCCTTATATATATATTTGACATTTGTTTTGTTTTCTTTGCTTATAGAGCTCTTTTCCTAATTCAAGCCCTCATGGTCTTTTCTTGCTCTTTCAATAGCCTTTTTAATTAATATCCCTAAAAATAGTCTCTCAATGTGACAAAGATGCCATATTGATATTCCTTTTTCTTTAAAAAATGGTGTATTTTATTTTTATACTATATAGATTTTCCAAAATATCCATTCCACTTTCTTTATTTTAAGAACCATTCCTCATAATAAAAGATAAATAATAAAGAGAAAAAAAACAGTTCAATACAACTAATCAATATATCACTCAAGTCTGACAGTTTAGATAAGTTACTACATCCATATTCTCTTTTCCCCTCAAAGAAGACAGGAATTGTCCTTATTTATCTTCTTTGACACCAAACATGATCAACATAATTACAGTATTGAGTTTTAATTTTGTTGTAGTAGTTATATGGTAGATTTTTCTGTTTATATAGCTGTAGGCAGAGGTATACTGGAGACAATTTATATCAAATTATAAGAGGCTATTATTTCAATTTCAATGTGAACATTTACACCTGAAAAATTGGTAAAAGAAAAAAAAAACGGCTTGATTTATTTCTTAGTTGGTTGTTGGGACTTAACAAGATGGTGAAGAAAATGCTAATAACAAAAAAGTGCATCTTGTGTACATTCCCTTCCCCCTACCCTGCGACTCAATTGTTAAAAATTTACCAACACACCCCTTTATGTAGCCATTGTGCATAGTGTTTTTCTAGTCCTATTAATATTTTGCATTAGTTCATATGAGTCTTCCTATAACTCTCTCTATTCTTTATATTTATCAATTAATATATGCTGTGATATTCTGTCACAATTATGCATTATCCATTCTCTACCCTTTCTGCTTTGCATCTAATTCTATTACATTCTAATCTATTACAAAAGTGCTCTTATAAGTAATAAGCAGATTATTGCATCTTTCTATCTTTCGACTCCTGGGAGTATATTTCTATCAAGAGGATATCTGAGTCAAAGTATGTAGACATATTTCTCTCTTTATTTACATAATTCTAAATCACATTCCAGAACATTTCTTATTTTTTTTTTACCTTTTTTCTGTTTTTCTAGGTGCAAAATGAAGAATGAGAATTTTTTTGATTGGCATTTCTATTATTATTAATAATTCAGAACACTTTTTCATATGGTTGTCAATAATTTGCTATTCTTTTAAGAACTTTATTCATAATCCTTTGGCACCTTATTCATTGGCAAAGAGCTTTCAACATTATATAATTGTATTAGTTCTCTATATATTTTGAATATTATATCCTTATTAGAGATATAAGATCCCTCCCCCACCCTATTGTTTGCTCCTCTTCTTCAAGTTTATATTATGGAAACTGCTTCTAGTAGACACCACTCTCAATGTCAATGAGCTCTTCAGATACTCTGACCTTTTCAAATTTACATCATGTCCATGAGATGACAGGGAAAAAAATCTAGATACCCTTCCCTGCAGCCCCATGCACTCATCCAATTCCTTCTCAGGATTAATTTATCACTGGATTTGACTACCATAATATAACTCATTGTAGCTAGAATGTGTGATCTTAAACTCACTTGTGTGATTTCAGAGAGATGAAGAGTTTTTTTAGCCAATAATAAGATATCCTGTTTGGCATTCAAAACCCTTCATAAGCTAGCTCTTTCCTACTTTTCCAGTCTTACACTTTATTCCCTTGACATATACTCTATGATTTAATGCCACTGGCCTCCTGGTTGGTCTACAAATAAATAAATATATTTCTTAGCTCCAGGCATTTTCTCTGGCAGTCCCCCATGCCTGGAATGTTCTTCCTCCTCTGCTCTGACTACTGACCTTTCTGGTTTCCTTTAAGTCCCAACTAAACTCCCATCTTTTATAGGAAGCTGTTTTATTCTAATGCTTTCTCTCTCTTGATTATTTTCTATTTATCTTGTGTATAATTTGCTTTGTATGTATGTGTATGTCTTTGTTTCTTTTCTCTTATATTAGATTGTGAGCTCCTTGAAGGCAGGGATTGTCTTGCTTCTTTTTGTATTCTTAGCACTTAGCACAGTGCCTGGCCCATAGTATGTGCTTAATAAATTCTTATTAATTTACTGTTTTCTGCATGTAACCATCTGCCCCATACTTCCTATACTGACTAAGGACTTATTCAAACCAAGTTTAAAAATCTGAATAATTGATTCAATCTGGATGCTTCATCATTAATTGGGCTGAATTGGACACTAACATATATCAGCTATTGCTAAGTATTGTCTCCCTTTCTCCACTCAGAGTAAAGACCCCAGTCTAGTTAGACTTGCTTGGGAAGACCCATTTAATTTTGTTTTTAATTTGAAAATATATCATAAGTATAACATCATTTTTTCAAGGTTTTTATTCACCATTGAATTCCACTTTAGAATTCTCATGAATTATTGTACAATTACTTAGCTAATGATACTTATCTGAATTTAATGTATTCCATTCAAATCTATTAAGTGCATAAATTTGATCTAGAAAATTATACTTTCTTTTTTGAGGCACATATAATTTTAGTATCAGACAAAATATATATTTATATATATATATATATATCCGCATGTACATATATATGTATTTGTATACATGAATATAAACATATACACAAACATACATTTTAAAACTAGAAGCTCCAATAAGGCAATAATGGAAAAGCTAAAACAATGGGATTCTAGACTGAGAACATTAGTCAGTTCTTAATTAACTCTGAAAGGCAAAAAAGAGGCACTGATAATGAAAATGGTAAATAATACAAAATAATCTATATTTGTGCTTAGAATGTGTGTTTTTATACTGGTCTTGGAATACTTGGTCCCTCTAATGCCTTGGGAATTTATTTTAAACAAAAATAATTAAACCATAATTTGAAATCCTAACTCAAAATGAGTTGGAAAGTTCCCTTTTATGCACTGCTACTCAACAATATTATGCAGTACACTACAACATAAGAATAGACGAGGCTGTCTGATATGGATCTCTTGTCAGCACCTTAAATTCAGCACAACAAAAAGAAATCATCATTTTAGCAACTAACCCTCTGTTCCTTCTTAATAACCTATTTTTCTAACAACAGCAACCTCAGTACTCAGAAAAAGAAATCTAGGAGTAAGTTTTGATCCCCTCAATACAAATGTTGGAGCATGAAGGTTCTATATTGTTATCCTCCTTTGATAATGCCATTTGACCAGCCTATCTTCTTTTTTGTTAATACTTTTTTTTCAATTACATCCATCATACAATTTATTCTGCATGATCCCTCATTTGCAATACATTGTAGTATGCACAATGCATTGTTACTTGGATGATGTTCAATTTTAGTTCTTCAAAATCCATAGGGTTTCTTAGCTTGAATCACACAATATCATTGCATACATGATGGTGTTTAAAAATAAGCTTTTGATTCTATGAGAAACTTAGGGTCATTAAAATAATACTGGAATTTCCTAAAGAAAATCCAATCTGATTTTCTTCTCCTTCCCAATCCCGATATAAGCTTATTATTTATAGTTTCTTACCTATAACATATAGTTTCTTACATGCAGATATATACAAACATATATATGTATATATAAAGATATAAATACATTTGTGTACCTGACCATCTGAGACAGAAAAATTCTATAGATTGGTCATTATAGTTCATACCACAACTGCATATTTCAACTGTACAAAATCATTCTTCAATTTCTTGATTGTATTTCATGGATATGTAAACCAATGTTTCATTTCAGATGCTTTGAAATATTGTGAGTTTAGGAACAGTTAGCATAAGTTCATCTATAACCAGAACCTCACTGTTTAAAAGATGACTTTTTAACTTGTTTTCTGTGAATGGATCTCTTCTTTAACAATGAGACATACTTTTGGTGTGCACACATCTTCCTATTTTAATGACTATTTGACATTAACCATCAAAAGGTTATCTAACAAAATTATACCCTTCAAGAAGTCTTGTATAATTTTGCTATGTGCATCAGAAAAACCATGTAGGAAGAAAGCCTTTAAGATTACATTTTAATCTACTAGATCAAAAAAATCTGTTGACAAATAATGTTTGCAAGAGACTTCCTACTCTATTTTAATGTCACAATTGAGGATACTGTCAGTGTATTTTAAAACTATTCTCATAAAAATCTTATTTAATGGAAAATTAACCAAATAGGTTCATATTGATTGGTGTATTCATAACTTCTCTCTTAGGCATTAGTAAAGTCAAAGGATTTTTGTTGTTTGTTTTACTGTTATTTTTTTGTGTCATTTTCCTCTTCTTACAATATCTTGAGAAATGATCCTTTAATGATCTCAAAATTGTGTTTCTCTAACCACATTTCCTTTGCATGTATTTGGTAGGATTCTGCTATTTTCCCTTTCTTTATTTTCTTTAGTGCCCTTTTCATTTTCTCCAGAAGTACATATGGGTCTGGAATGTCCACATGGTCTTTACACTGTTGGATAGTGAAACATTTGCTATCACAGATCTTTGCCATTTTTCATCTATTTGTTGTCCTCCTAGATTTATTCTTAAGCACTGTTAGGAATAACTTTTTGTAGTTAAATCTCTCTTTTATCAGTTTAATTTTTTCTACTGCTTCTCATTTTCAGTGAGGTTATATTTTTCATGTTTTTCCACATCTCTTTTCCATAAGCATCTACAAATTACTTTATATTCTAAACAAATGCTGTCCTTATCTCTCAAAGTGCCTGTTTAACAAGGAGATCAAGTATTTGTTGAATGAAATTTATTTCAATATAGTTTTGTTCTCCTAGTCATATTTAATTAATATGAACTAACTCCACTCTTAAAATTTTATTATCATTATAAAATTCTTTTCTTGAATCTACTTCCCATTTGGGGTCTTTAATAATTTGCTTAAATATGTCAGGTTGGAATAATTTTAATTGTAAGACACATCTATTTTTTTCTCTTCAAGTTTTATATTGATTTTTAAAAACATTCTTTTTCAGTCATCAAAAAATCTACCTTATCTTCCTCCCATGCCCTCCTAACTCTCTAATTGAGAAAGACAGAAACCTTATTACAAATACATATAGTCTGGGTAGCTAGGTGGTGCAGTGGATACAGCACCAGTCCTGAAGTCAGGAGAACCTGAGTTCAAATCTGGTCTCAGACACTTATCACTTCCTAGTTGTGTGGCCCTGGGCAAGTCACTTAATCCCAATTGTCTCAGCAAAAACAAAACAAAAAAACAAATATGTATAGTCAAGCAAAGCAAAATTTTAAAAAAGGATCTCATTTTACACTCTGAATCCTTTCCCTAACATGACTGAAGGGAGAGATATTCTTGTTTTTAAATGGGCATTTCCACCTGGTACACAGCAGATGCTGAAAGCAAATGCTTAAGCACTTTTGGATTAACTGGTGGTCTCCTGGAAAGGGTGAGTGGCAAAAATATAATCAAATATAATATAAGGTAGGATAGAAAGGGGCAAAATATGTATAAGGCAAAGAGCATTAGAATATTAGGAAGCTGAGAATACTTCATGGAGAAGGTAGCATATATAAAGTGATCATTGAAGAAATATAAATATTTTGAAAGAGATTAAAGAGAGTCTGCATTCTGACCAAGGAGGGCATTTTATACAAATGAATATACAACTTCCTCTTGCTCTGAAGCTGCTTCACCTCAAAAGAATAGAATCAGAGGTTTGGGACTGTGGAAAGAAAGCAAAAACATGATAGAATGACACTATGTTCAAGCTCAACTTAATATAGCAAAAGGATGGAAACACAAGGGCAAGGGCTTTGTCAATGGAGTTGTTTGCTGTAATCATAATTCTGTTCTAGGCTAGAAATAAAATTCTGTACTAAGACTGAGGGAAACAACCACCTCTCTGGTGAAATGTCTATTTATTTATTTTTTGTACCAGATAATTAGACTTAGACATATCTCATAATATTTGAAGAGTTATAGGAAGGATCAATTGGAATTGAAATAAATAAGGAGTAAAGGAATAAATTAAGAGAATTTCAATAATCCATGTGGGAGGTGATAAGTACCTGACATAAGATGTGGTAGTTGTATAAATGAAGAAATAGGGCTGAATAATAGAGATGTTCTGTAGGTACAACTTACAAGATTTAGCAACTTATTGGTTATGATTTATGAAGAAGAGGGAGTAGTCAAGAATGATTTGAGTTCAAGATTGCTGTTACCCCAAAAAGATTGGAAAGTTTTGAGGGGTGATTAGGTGAGAGAGAATGAATTCTATTTGACAGATTGAAGTTTTTATGACAATGGGATATCTAGATAGAGATATATATCAGAAGAGGTGATGGAGATAAAGTAAAACTGAGAAGACAGAACTGAAATCTCAGAAGTTTATGAGGTTATCTAAGGGAAAAAAATTAAAGGTAGAAGAGAAAGACTTGAGAAAATAATCATACCTGGTATACGGGAGGTAGAAAACTATCTACCCATAAGACAGAAGAATAATTTTAAAAAATAGTAGAACAAATGTCACAAAAATCAAAGAATGCAAGAGGAAGGAAGTAAACTGGCAAAACTTGTAGAAAAAGCAATGAAAATGAGGTTATGAGATTTTACAAATGGGAGATTACAGGTAGACTTTGAAAAAGTACTTTTGGTATAGTGGAAAGGTCTCTTTCCTTTTCCTTGTAATTATCAAGTCTAATGATCTTTTCTCAATCCACATCCTTCTTGAGTTTTTTGCAACTTTTCACACTATTCATCCCTTTCTCCTATTCTCTCCCCTAGATTGTTGTGTTGCTACTGTTTCCTAATTCTGTCCCCCAATTGATCTTTTCTTCTTAGTTTCTTTCCTATCCTCTCCCCCTCCTGCAAATTCCTTTTATTTTCAAGATTACCTTCCAATTATTCTGTCTGATATATATTCATATATATGCATCTTTGTAGTCATATACATGCATGCATAAAATCTTATATGCATACAATTATTTTCATGTTCTCTCCCCTATTGAAAAGTGAACTCCTAAGGGAGTTCTTTCCATGTATTGCCATCATTGTCAGGCATATGATGTTTAATAAATATTTTATTATTGACATACTAGAGTCACTGTAAATTACTCTTTACAAGAATTTGGTGGTAAAAGGAAAAGGATATCTAGGACAGCAGCTTGTAGAAAAATAAGAACTTTTTTTAAAGGTGGTCAGAATTCCCTACCTTCCTGCTCACAGAAAATAACCTCATAAAATAGCAATGTAGAATTTGCATATATAAAGCATGTGTTCACTGTTCTCACCATTTCTTTACCAGTTGGTCATGACCAATATTAGCAAACTTACAGACTTCTGTCTTGGAGCAGGCATTTGGGAACCCCCCACTATGTACTCTCATGGAATAAACTTGATTTCAACCACTTAATACCTTCCAGAACAGTGGAAGACATTGAGTCTTCCCAGTCACATAAAGGAAAAAAGTGCAATTAATATAAATTGGGGTGATATTGGTAGTGAATTAATATGGCTAGGGGGTAGCTGCTTCAGTGATCAAGGGAAAAAAGGACTAGAAAATTAATTGGAGCTCATCCCTTCTTACAATATTTTCTCTGGGTAGGAAACAGGTAACGTCTCCAAGTACCGAAACTGGAAAATTTGGTAGAAGTGAACAAAAAATCTCATATTTAAAAAAACAGTTAAGAACTGCTAAAAAACAATAAAAAAATCCCACAAGAGGAAATAGTGGGGAGATTCATTAAAATAATTACAAAATGCATAAAATATCTATTTCTCAATCTACTCATACACAGAATTTAAACACAAGTACAAAATACACTTAACTGAAGACAAATAATTAGGGGAACATTAAGTTATCATACTGAGTAGCACTGATAAATTTGCCATTATTTCCTAAATTAATTTACAGACTTACTGCTAATAGAAAGCAACTCTCAAGCACAGCAGAAGTATTATCTACCAGAGTGAGTTCCTGATAGTGACTCGGGGCTCTAAAATCTTGGACCATGATTTTCAAATTCATGATATGGCATTTTGATAAGGAACTGGAAAATGAGTGGATGCCCATCAGGTGAGGAATGGTTGAATAAGTTATGGTATATGAATGTTATGAAATATTATTTTTCTGTAATAAACAATCATCAGGATGGTTTCAGAAAGGCCTAAAAGAGACTTACATGAACTAATGCTAAGTAAAGTGAGTAGAATCAGGAGATCAGTGTACAAGGCAACAGCAAGATTATGTGATGAGGGGGCGGAGCCAAGATGGCGAACTGCAGACAGCTTTCTCTGTGAAC
>JAJPUD010011595.1:37563-53814 GCA_023553655.1 Myrmecobius fasciatus
AATAAAAAAAAAAAAAAAAAAAAAGATTATGTGATGATCAGTTTTGATGGACGTGGCTCTTTTCAACAGTGAGGTGATTCAGGCCAATTCCAATGGACTTATGTTGGAGAGAGTCATCTGCATCCAGAGAGAGGAGTATGGGGAATGAATGTGGAACAACATAATATTTTCAGATTTTTTTTTGTTGTTGTTTGCTTGTATTTTATTTTTTCTCATTTTTTTATTTTTGATCTGATTTTTCTTGTGCAGCATGATAATTATGAAAATATGTATAAAAGAATTGCACAAGTTTAACACATAGTAGGTTATTTGCCATCTAGGGGAGGGGTTGGAGGGAAGGGAGGCAGAAAATAATTGAAACACAAGGTTTTGCAAGGGTGAATGTTCAAAACTATCTTTGGATACATTTTGAAAATAAAAAGTTATTATTTTAAAAAAGTTACACTTTTGTATAATTCCTTAGAGTAAAAATGGGGAACATCCAACCCGTGGCTCTAAAAGGTCCACAAAATCATTTGCTAAAGCAACTGTAGGTGATGATGAATTGAAAGCTAGATACAACAACTTCCCACTGCTTAAGTTTTATAAATTAATAATTTTATATGGCCCATGAATGATGTTATCAATATCCAAATGGCCCTTGGCAGAAAAACAGTTCTCCACTCCTGCCTTAGATTAATATGCATTCTTAAAAAGCCAAAATTAAACAAAACAAAACAAAAGAGATCACTAGAATATACAATGAGTATTACATGAAAAAATCCAACATTCAATTGATAAGTAATAATATAATAATTAGAAATATGTTGTACTTAATCTGGTTTCATATTGTCAAGGGCATTATGATTCTCAGCCTAGTATCAGAGAAGCATACATTCATGACTATTGCTGTTATGCATTGAAAACATATCAAAGAAATTGTATCAAAAATGTTGAACAATAACCCTGAAGTTAGTATTATTATTTTCCCCATTTTTATAGATGAGGAAACTAAGACAAACAGAGGTTAAGTATTCCACTTTTATAAGTATCTGAGATGGGATTTGAACCCAGGTCTCCCTAAAGGTCCAGAACTCTGTCTATTGTGCTACTAGCTGGATTTCAACAAAGATGAGAATCTACATTCCCACAGACTACTTTTGAGTCATAAGCAAGGTAATACAAGGCAACAGTAATGAAAAAGAAACATGGAGTCAGGGATGCCCAAGAAACAAACCTAAAAGAAAAGAAGAAATTCATAGCCTTTATAAGCAAGCCTAAAATAAAATCTACCCAATTCTTTGAAGAAGTGAATTAAGAGTTTCAAAAAGATGATATAAATAAATGAAAAGAACTCTAGATGAAAGAATCAAAACTCTTGGTAGCAATCTCTAACATTTATATGGAGGCATCTAAATAGCTCAGTGGAGTCAGGAAGATCTGAATTCAAATCCACCCTCAGATACTTACTGGCTATGTGACCCTGGATAAGTCACTTAATCTCTGTTTACCTTAATCTGCTGGAGAAGGAAGTGATGTACCACTCTAATAACTTTGTCCGAAAAACTCCATGGATAACATTGACTTGCTATGGTCCACAGGATCACATAGACTCAGACATAACTGAACAACAACAAAATTTATATAGTCCTTTCAGTGTCTTAAGGTTATATTGTAGCTAGTTAATGGTGGACAGTTGGCTCAGGGGATAGAGTGCTGAGCCTTAAGTCAGGAATTCAAATTGTTTAAAAATGGCAAACCACTCATATTTTTGCCAAGAAAAGCACAAATGAGGTCATGAAGAGTCATACATGACTGAAAAGATTGAACAACTGAACAACGTTATACCATTTAATCCTTATAACGACCTGTAAGGCAAGTATTATTAGTTCCATTTTGCTGAGGTTGAAATAGGTTCAGTGAATTATCTAGAGTCACACAGTTAGTTTCTTAGGTAAGATTCATATTCAGATCTTGCTGATTTTAAGTATAATACTCTAGCCACTGTGCCACTTAGTGAAAAAATTTGGAGAATTAACATCTTAGTATAGGAGGTACAAAACCTTACTCAAACAAGACACTTCTTAAAATAGGATTAGAATAGATGCAGATCAATGATTCCGAGAGAAAAAAGAATTATTAGAAAAAATAAAATTAAAATAATCACAAATGTCTCACAAAAATAAAAAAACTGATTCATAAAACATTTCATATTTAATCTAAAAAAACATAAGATTATAATTTTGATGGGACAATTTTATCATGGGGCCATGAAGAGTTGAACAAAACTTACTGACTCAACAACATCAAAAATTTAAAGAGCAATTAATTCTAATGTCACATAAATGACTTTCAGAAATAGGAAAAAGAAGGGATCCTGTTAAATTCCTTCTGTGTTACAAATCTGGTCTTCTAGAAAGAACAATAATAAAACAACTGATATAAAATGCTGTAAATTATAATAACCCCAAATTTAGCCTCAAAGAAGAAATCTGCCTGATAGAGATGATTCTGGAATAATTCATAACCTAAGAGATTTTTTCCATAAACTGGAAACTTTTTTCTGATTTTTTCTCTCATCCCTTCTTTGTTTGAAGAAATGACTGCCTGAGAGTGGGGTAATAGAAAGATGCTTTGGGAAATGTCTGTTATGAAGAACAAAGACACCAACAAACATTTTTTTTAAAGTTCATCCTTTAAAACAATGAGAGCCCAAGGTCAAAAGGAAATGGTTCAGAACCTGCTAATAGTGGAAAAAACAAATCAACAACTGGATTCTGTTGAAGAAGTTTCAAAAAACATTTGGGGCAAGAGCAAAGATGGATTCAGTAGGTAGGATTGGGAAAAATATAATCCAAGTACAGTGGGAGAAAAATTAGACAGAAGCTAAAAACAGATAATTTCTGACATTTCTTAAAAGCAAAAAAGATCTCAAAACATTACTTTTTTTTTGCTTCTAGAAAGAGGAACTTTGCATTGGGTTTTCTACTCAATGTTTATGTGAATTTCTCTTTCTGAGCTGGAAAACTGTAAATTATTTTAGATTTATACCACATAGTTATGCTGAGGATTTCTAAAAGTATGCAATACATAACACTCTCAACTCCAGTTAAAAGAAATGAAAACAATTTTCTCACAATACTTACTAAATGAATAAAAATACATTTGTTTTAATATCCTATATTTATTTTTACCCGATATATGCCACGTATATTGCAAATGAATATTGAATGAATCATGCATGCATGCCTTTACTTTTGTAAATTATCTCTTCACATATATTTGATATTTTAAAATAATACAGAGAATTGCTAATTTTCTGATGTTAAAATAACATGTTTATATTCATATATGTGGAAGAAGTTTACATATATATGGGCAAAGTTATGCTGTCTGTAGTTGAATTATTTTAACTATATATTTGAAAAGATGCAAGTCTTTTTAAAATCTTGTTCAGTTAAGGCTCTAATCAAATCTGCATTTAATATCTTTCTATAATATCAGATAAATGATTAAGGGTCCATTCTATTGTTAATTCCCATTAATATTGATGGGAGAAAAGCACATGTATTAAAGAAAGAATAGACTCTTTAGAGTTGAGAATTATGAAAAGTATCAAAGCAAAAGGGTATTTATAGTGTCTAGACTTTGATAGCACATTCTCCAAGTCCATCATCAACTCAAGGAGATTTCTTAAAAGGCTTTAATGATTTAATCAATAGGAAGCAAAATCTTTTTTTTCCCCCAAATCAGCTCTGACCCCATAGAAAAGAATGGGTATTGTGCTTTTTTTGCATTGTACTTTGACCTGCTCTGGTTATTTAAAGTTACATAAAGTGACACACATGCACATACAAATTTAATATTATAAAATGTATTAAAAATTTATTGTTGCCTCCTCTGTCCCCATCTCATTTGCTTTTATATTGCTAAACACGCCCTTGTGTGTGTGGGATTAAATAAAAAAAAATAATTGATAGTAATTTCCTATATCATATTCCACCCCAGTAGTTCCTCACTTTTCTACTTGGAGGAGTCATCAATGTTTAATCATCATTTTTCTGGGGTTGAATTTGGTCATTGCAACAAAACAACAGTCTACTACCTTGTAGACCTACTGATAATATCAGAATAAGGGTAGTTTTCTAAAGAAAATCTACTTTAATGTAGAGTAAAATAAGTAGAAACAGAACTTTATACACATTAACTATACTATATGGAAGCAGCAGATAAAAAGAATGAAAGAAATGAAGGCCAAAGATGGCAGAATTTTTAGGCAAGGGGCGGAAATAGATCAAATCATCTTTATAGCTTTGTTGTTTGCTCATTTGTTTAATTCTAACTTATTAAGAGCTATGGAGTTTGAATAATAATTTATTCTTTATTTTGTATGTTTATTCAATTATTTTAATTAATGGTGAATCAATTTGTAATTAATTTTTAAAAAGGTATCATATTTTTCAATTTTTTCTTACAGCCTAATTTTAGGATATACTTCAGATGTCACATGTATGTTTAAATTTTTTTCCCTAAAAGCTCTCCTTTTCACCTCTAACTTTTATTTCAACTTAGCAGTGGCATGTAACAGACATTTTCGAGGGCTTTAACATAACAGCCCATATTTTCTATGATGTTCACTTAAGAATCAATTAATACATAAATTAGTGATAAAACAATACATAGAGTATATGATACAAACATTAGCAACATTTCTATTTTTCAAATCATAAGAATAGGGATTACAATTTCATTGAATTATGGTATTCACAGAACAGAACAGAACATGTGTGTGTGTGTGTGTGTATGCACACACAAAATCTGCAGAACTATTAGACTAAAGCAAGTGCACCATGCTCATTTTTAATTTATTATTTTTAAAAATTGGCCATCAAAGCCTAATTATGGCTAATGACACCCTTCTTTTTAAAGTGAATGTGGAGAGACATTTTTGCCAAAGCTAAAAGGGAATGGCACTAATAGCAAATAAAAATCTAAATTAAGGAAGAGAGAGTAAATAAATTTTTAATCGTACAAAATTTAATACTTATGTTAAGGAAGAGAATATTAAAAGTCATTTTACATAGAGTGAATTTATATCAGATTAGATGTTAAAGTTGTGCAGCCTTGAGTGATATGATAATCATGATCCCCTTCCCCCTCAGTTGTATGAGGGAATTGAAATTTATATACTCAATAAGTAGGCAAAGATCATAAAGGATCAGTCTAAAAGAATCTGTCTCACTCCATTTTTTGCTGTCACTTCCATAGTTTTTTTAATATTTTTCTATGTCTTTGCTTATTTTTGTGCCAAACATTGTTTTCAAATGCAGACTGTTTTGTAATGAGTGCTATAAACTGCAAGCTTCTCAGCCAACGCATACAATTTCAAGGTATTGTAATGAAATTGTCAACTACAAGAAATATAAAAATAGAATGATAAGAATCCTACCACTTTTAAACTCTGTTAATACCTAAATTTAAAGATAAAAAACTGTGTGGCTCATGCTCATATCTTTGAGAAATGTGAAAGAAAAGAGAAATTTAAACCCTAAATTTCTACTTATCTTATTCATTGCTTTCAAAAGTTTAGAACAAAATCCCAGAGATGGATTAATTTTATTTAATTAATTCTTTTTTTTAAACTGGACTTCTGATTTATAAACTATGGTTCAGTTATCTCTGAATGTAGTTGCTAGAATTTTTATTAATTTATTGAATTCTTTGCATAAAGTGATGTATTATGTGAAAACGGTGAAAGCAGAATGACCACAACATATCATATAAATATTTTCAATATCCAATAACAAAATATTAGACAAAAATAATGGTATTTTGGGGGTAAAGCTTCAAATTGAAAAAAAGGCAATGAATTGCCCTAGTAATGTAAATAGAACATCTTGGCCAGACCTCTTTCACATAATGAACTCTCTAGAATAACAAACTCAGGTTCAAATAACATTCAAATAACAAATGACATTCATCAATTTATTATCCTTATTTGAAGTCAATCAGAGGACATGATTAATTCAAAGCAAAGATAGTTAATAAAATAATTAGAAAAACAGCAATAAAATCTTCCTATTTCCCTTGTCCTCTGTAATAAACTTGGAGTAAAACTCTCCCACAAATGTATGATCAATGGAATCATAAATGAGGGGGACACATCTGGAACAACTCATGTCTGCCATGCTGCCAGGTGACTGACATCTTCTGGTACCATGATCACCCTGATTTTGGGGGGGGCTTGTGACTTTTTGGGTGCTGTCTCCCCCAAGTATTGAGTCATTTCTGCTCTTTCACTGTTTTTGATGCTTTCAGTTTCTTTCTGTGTCTTGGGTTTCCTTGGGTAGTTGCTGGGGTGCACTCATGGTCTCTGCTTGGCCAGCAGAGCTCCCCGATTAATTTCTGTGTTATTTTTTTTCAGATACATTAGTCAATCAGCTCAACTCTCTTCAGTGAGGATGTGGTGATTGGAAGGTTCACTCCCAAAAAACCAGTCTCACACTTTCTCAGTTATAACCAGAGAAACTAAAATCATTGTTCTTTACACACTCTGCCTAATTTCATGCCTTTAGCATGAAAATGTGGAACATATTTTCCCTACTGTAAAACATCACTGATTTCCTGTGTCTAAATCTCTCATAAGATGGGTGTTTCAGTGAAGTTCCAGACTTTTTAATTGAATGAATCAGAAGTATTACCTAGATATGAACCAGGCTTAGACAGTTGTATTGAATCAATCAGTGAAGGTCATCACATTAGGTGAGAGATCTTGCTTGATCAATCTGAAAAGAATGAAAGCTCCTGGATATATTGGGATAATGAAAGCAGCAAGTGAAAAAGAAACAGTCAGTCATTCTCTGTGGCTCTTGCATAGAATAGTAAACTAGTTTTGAATCACAGAAATCAAATATGAGGCCAGTAGTAGCAACCAAAACCCTATAAAAAAAAGCATTTGACTTGAGGAGGGAGCTGAAGGAGGTGGAGAGGATAATAAAGAAGAATAAATCTCTAAATGGCCCTGGCCCATGACCAGAGGAGTTCTGAAAGTTGCAGGATCTTGCATCTAGTAAATGTCTTCAGAATATCAGTTGTTAAAGCAGTGTATGTATCAGAAGACATGCAATGGAAAGGCAGATTCAGAAATCAGGTGCATTTTTAGAAATCTCCACTTTTTCTAAGAGGAACATGATGCAGACTCTACAACAGTTGAAAAAGATCAACTAGTATCAGGAAGTAATTATTTACTGCATTAGCTTCCCACACTTTTAAATCACATTCCACCTTGATTTTATATTTACTCGTGGAAGAATGTGTCTTAGACTCTTGGGGGTTTTGTTTTTACCCACTGTCATTATTATATCACTTTAGTAAATGATATCAACTGATTATTAAGGAGAAAGTAGCATAGTTAGGCCTTGGAAGTTATGTAGTATTAAAACCTGGAGTAAGAACTGATTTTGAATCTTGACTTCAGTGCTAGTTAACTGTAAGACCAGAGCCAGTTAGTTAACTTCTCTCCCTCTCAGTCTCCTCAGCTATGAGATATGTTCACCTGGAAGATTCACCCTTTTGAGTATACCAGCTTGTATACCTTTCCATCTTGTCCACTGATTGACTGCTTCACCTATGGGTTTGTTTGTTTTTCAATGTCATTACAGAAATGGGTTTCTGAAAATCTTGAACCTGGCAATTTTGGTCCTTTGGGGAACTGTATGATTCTGAATTCAAAATCTGATTCTGACAGTCATGGTACAAATTTCTGTAATAAAACTCATGTATTCTTGGTCAATTTCTCTTGGTGACTGTGGATCTAGTTTTCATAGGCTCAAATCATTCTCTACGATCTTTTATCTTGATACAATGGATCTGTCTTGTGGATCAAGGAGGCTTTTTCTTTTGCCCAGAAAGTTGTAAGTTCTACAAAAACAATTTGTTCTCTAGAATCCCCCTAAAGCTAAGTAAGGATCAGCTCAGTGATTTTAGACACAGTACCTTTGGTCACTTTTCTATTATGATCTCTTCAACCTTTACATGAAGCTAAAGATGTTCTTTTATTCCACTTGGTAGATCATTAGAAACTTATTATAATATTCTCTGTAATTTTAGTTCCATCATACTTGGCTCCACTACTGACAAACATTGGGGGAGAAGTATTCTATACTCAAAGTGCATGGTACATGGAAATCAAATATTTAAGCTCTCTAGCATTTTTTAAAATGTTTTTTCTGTATTAGGCATCTGTCAATCCTGTGATGATTTTGGCATGTTCCAGCTATGATTGAGAAGCTTTATTCCTTGCCTTTGCAAAGGAATGAAAATCCAACCCCTATTAAACAAATGACTATCTACATTTCTATTCTTGGGCTTTTTCCACAATGTCTCTCAAAAAACTATCCATTTTTTGAACATTGGGTCATTGACCTAATGAAAAAAATTTTTTTTTAAATTTTATTTGCACAACATATGTGTGGGTAATTCTTCAACAATAACCCTCACATAGCTTTCCGTTACAAATTTTCCCCCCAACTCCCCACCCCTTCCCTAGATGGCAGGATATCCACTACATGTTAATTATGTTCAAATATTGGCAAATCGAATATATGTATACATATTTCCAAACTTTTTTTTTTAATAAAGCTTTTTATTTGCAAAACATATGAGTGACCTTTCAACATTGACCTTTGCAAAAAAACTTTTTTTTTTCCCAAGCTTTTCCTTTCCCTCCCCCCGCCCCCCACCCCTAGATGACAGGTAATCTAATACATGCTAAATAGGATAAATTATATGAAAAATACAATACATGTATACATATCTATACAGTTATCTTACTGCACAAGAAACATCAGATCTAGAAAGAGAAGAAGAAAAAAACAACCTAAGAAGGAAAACAGAATGCATGGAAATATTCACAGAAAGCGTTAAAATGCTGTGTTGTGGTTCACTCTCAGTTCCCACAGGCCTCTCTCTGGATGTATATGACTATCTTCATCGCAGCACAACTGGTTTGAATCACATCATTGTTGAAGAGAACCATGTCCATCAAAATTGATCATCGTATAGTCTTGTTGCTGTGTATAATGTTCTCTTGGTTCTGCTGATTTCACTCAGCATCAGTTCATGCACGTCTCTCCAATCCTCTCTGAAATCCTCCTGTTGGTCATTTCTTACAGAACAATAATATTCCATAACATTCATATACCATAATTTATTCAGCCATTCTCCAATTGATGGGCATCTTTTCAATTTCCAGTTTCTTGCCACTACAAAAAGGGCTGCCACAAACATTTTTGCACATGTGGGTCCCTTTCCCTCCTTAAAAATCTCTTTGGGATATAGGCCCAGTAGAAACACTGCTGGGTCAAAGGGTATGCACTGTTTGATAACTCTTTGAGCATAGCTCCAAATTGCTCTCCAGAATGGTTGGATCCGTTCACAGTTCCACCAACAATGTATCAGTGTCCCAGTTTTCCCACATCCCCTCCAACAGCTATCATTATCATTTCCTGTCATTTTAGCCAATCTGACAGGTGTGTAGTGGTATCTTAGAGTTGTCTTAATTTGCATTTCTCTGATCAATAGTGACTTGGAGCACCTTTTCATGTGACCGGAAATAGTTTCAATTTCTTCGTCTGAAAATTGTCTGTTCATATCTTTTGACCATTTGTCAATTGGAGAATGGATTGAATTCTTATATATTTGAGTCAATTCTCTATATATTTTAGAAATGAGGCCTTTATCAGAACCTTTGGATGTAAAAATATTTTCCCAGTTTACTGCTACCCTTCTAATCTGGTCTGCATTCATTTTGTTTGTACAAAAACTTTTCAACTTGATATAGTCAAACTTATCTATTTTGTGATTAATGATGACCTCTAGTTCTTCTTTGGTCACAAATTCCTTCCCCCTCCACAGGTCTGAGAGGTAAACCATCCTACATTGTTCTAATTTGTTTATAATATCATTCTTTATGCCTAGATCATGAATCCATTTTGACCTTATCTTGGTATATGGTGTTAGGTGTGGGTCAATGCCTAATTTCTTCCAGACTAGTTTCCAATTATCCCAGCAGTTTTTGTCAAATAGTGAGTTTTTATCCCAAAAACTGGGGTCTTTGGGTTTATCGAACACTAGATTATAATTGTCATTGAGTATTTTGTTCTGTGAACCTAACCTATTCCACTGATCCACTACTCTATTTCTTATCCAGTACCAAATGGTTTTGGTGACCACTGCTTTATAATATAGTTTTAGATCTGGTGCAGCTAGGCCACCCTCATTTGCATTTTTTTTCATTAATTCCCTTGAAATTCTTGACCTTTTGTTTTTCCAGATGAATTTTGTCGTTATTTTTTCTAGTTCAGTTAAATAATCTCTTGGGAGTTTGATTGGTATAGCACTAAATAGATAGATTAGTTTAGGTAGTATTGCCATCTTTATTATATTCGCTCGACCTATCCAAGAGCACTTGATGTTTTTCCAATTGTTTAGATCTGATTTTATTTGTGTGGAGAGTGTTTTGTAGTTTTGCTCATATAGATCCTGACTTTCCCTTGGCAGATATATTCCCAAATATTTTATACTATCGATAGTTATTTTGAATGGAATTTCTCTTTGTATCTCTTGCTGTTGCATTTTGTTGGTGATGTATAAAAATGCTGATGATTTATGTGGATTTATTTTGTATCCTGCAACTTTGCTAAAGTTGTGGATTAATTCTAATAGTTTTTTAGTTGATTCTCCAGGGTTCTCTACGTAGACCATCATATCATCTGCAAAGAGTGATAATTTGGTTTCCTCATGACCTACTCTAATTCCTTTAATCTCTTTTTCTTGTCTTATTGCCAAGGCTAGCATTTCTAATACAATATTGAACAGTAATGGTGATAGTGGACAACCTTGTTTCACCCCTGATCTTATTGGGAATGGTTCCAGTTTATCACCATTACATATGATGCGAGCTGATGGTTTTAAATAGATGCTACCTACTATTTTAAGGAAAAGTCCATTAATTCCTATACTCTCTAATGTTTTTAATAGGAATGGATGTTGAATTTTATCAAATGCTTTTTCTGCATCTATTGAGATTATCATATGGTTTTTGTTAGTTTGGTTATTAATATAGTCAATTATGTTAATAGTTTTCCTAATATTGAACCATCCCTGCATTCCTGGTATAAATCCTACTTGGTCATGGTGTATTATTCTAGGAATGATTTTCTGTAATCTCTTTGCTAATATTTTATTTAAAATTTTTGCATCAATATTCATTAAGGAGATTGGTCTATAATTTTCTTTCTCTGTTTTTGTTTTACCTGGTTTAGGTATCAGTACCATGTCTGTATCATAAAAAGAGTTTGGTAGGAGTCCTTCATTTCCTATTTTTTCGAATAGTTTATATAATATTGGAGTTAACTGTTCTTTAAATGTTTGGTAGAATTCACATGTAAATCCATCTGGTCCTGGGGATTTTTTCTTAGGGAGTTGATTAATGACTTGTTCTATTTCTTTTTCTGAAATGGGACTATTTAAGTAATTTATTTCCTCTTCTGTTAATCTGGGCAATCTATATTTTTGTAGATATTCCTCCATTTCACTTAGGTTATCAAATTTATTGGCATACAGTTGGGCAAAGTAGCTCCTGATTATTGCTCTAATTTCCTCTTCATTGGTGGAAAGTTCTCCCTTTTCATTTTTGAGACTAACAATTTGATTTTCCTCTTTCCTTTTTCTAATTAAATTAACTAGAGGTTTATCTATTTTGTTGGTTTTTTCATAAAACCAACTTTTAGTTTTATTTATTAATTCAATAGTTTTTTTACTTTCAATTTTACTTATCTCTCCTTTTATTTTTAGGATTTCAAGTTTGGTATTTGATTGGGGGTTTTTAATTTGTTCTTTCTCTAGCTTTTTTAGTTGCAAGGCCAATTCATTGATTTTCTCTTTTTCTATTTTATGCAAATAAGCATCTAGAGATATAAAATTTTCCCTTATTACCGCTTTGGCTGTATCCCACAAATTTTGGTATGTGGTCTCATTATTGTCATTCTCTTGAATGAAATTAGTAATTGTGTCTGTAATTTGCTGTTTCACCCATTCATTCTTTAGGATAAAATTATTTAGTTTCCAATTGGTTTTTGGTCTATTTTCTCCTGGCCTTATATTGCATGTGATTTTTATTCCGTCATGATCTGAAAAAAATGCATTTATTATTTCTGCCTTCCTGCATTTGATTTTGAGGTTTTTGTGTCCTAGCACATGGTCAATTTTTGTATAAGTTCCATGGACTGCTGAGAAAAAAGTAAACTCCTTTCTGTCTCCATTTAATTTCCTCCAAAGATCTATCATACCTAACTTTTCTAACATTTTGTTTACCTCCTTAACTTCTTTCTTATTTATTTTGTGGTTTGATTTATCAAGTTCTGAGAGAGGGAGGTTGAGATCCCCCACTATTATAGTTTGGCTGTCTATTTCTTCTTGCATCTGTCTGAACTTTTCCTCTAGGAATTTCCATGCTATACCACTTGGTGCATATATGTTTAGTATTGATATTGCTTCATCATCTATGGTACCCTTTAGGAAGATATAATTTCCTTCTTTGTCTCTTTTAATTAAGTCTATCTTTGCTTTTACTTGGTCTGAGATCAGGATTGCTACCCCTGCTTTTTTTTGTTCACCTGAAGCATAATAGATTCTGCTCCAGCCTTTTACCTTCACCTTGTATGTATCTCTATGTTTTAGATGTGTTTCTTGTATACAACATATTGTTGGATTCTGGTTTTTAATCCAGTCTGCTATCTGCTTCTGCTTTAAGGGAGAGTTCATTCCATTCACATTCACAGTTAAAATAACTAATTCTGTATTTCCTGTCATCTTATTTACCCTAGCTTATGCTTTTCTCTTTCTTATCCCCTTTCCCTCCTCCCTACTATTTTGCTTTTGAAAATTTTTTTTTTTTTTTTTTTTTTTTTTTTTTTTTTTTTTTTTTTTTTTGAGATTAACCCAATTCTCATTCCCCTCCCTTTTCTCCCCTCAATCATTATAGGTTTTCTTTGCCTCTACATGTGATGTAATTTCCCTTATTTTACCTCCTTTTCCTCTTCTTCCAGTGTTATCCCTTTTCTACCTCTAATTTCTTTTTCAGTTTATCATATCATAAGATTCATAAAATCACAATAAACATATCATAATAATCATAAAATCACAGTAATCATATGATAATAATCATAAAATCACAGTAATCATATCATAATCATAATGTAATAATCAATTCATAAAATCAACCCTCATTCTATAAGTATCTATAACATAAATATAGTTCTCAAGAGTTATTTTTTCTTGTTACCTTTTTATGTTTCTCCTGTGCTCTGTGTTTGTAGATCAAATTTTCCGTTCAGTTCTGGTCCCTTCAGTAGAAATAGGCGAAATTCCCCTACATCACTGAAAGACCATCTTCCTCCCTGGAAGATAATGCCCACCCCAGCTGGGTAACTCACTCCTGGCTGCAATCCAAGTTCCTTTGCCCCTCGGAACATCTGATTCCAGGCCCCTCGATCCTTCAAAGTAGAAGCTGCTAGGTCCTGTGTGATCCCAATTGTATCTCCCCGATATTTAAACTGTTTCTTTCTGGCTTCTTGCAATATCCCCTCCTTGGTATGATAGTTCCGGAATTTAGCCACGACATTTCTGGGGGACTCAATTTTTGGGTTTCCCTCAGGAGGTGATCGGTGGATTGTTTCAAGGAGTATTTTGCCTTCTGGGTGTAAAACATCAGGGCAGTTTTCTTTCATGATTTCCTGGAATATAGCGTCCAGGTTCCTCCCTTCATCATGGCTTTCAGGAAGCCCTATAATCCTTAGATTGTCTCTCCTAGATCTATCCTCCAGGTCAGTTGTTTTTCCTAGGAGGTATTTCATGTTTTTCTCTATCTTTTCATTTTTTTGTTTCTGTTCAACCGATTCCCGAAGTCCTGATGAGTCATTAACTTCCAATTGTTCAATTCTAATTTTCAATGTCTTATTTTCTTCAGTTACTGTTTTTAGCCCCTTTTGCAATTGACCAATTACATTTTTTTGTTCACTGCATTCTTTTTCCATTTTTTCTATTTTATTTTGCAGTGATCTTATTTCGTTTCCCCATGTTTCTTCTAACTCTCCTTTCAGATTTTCCATGCAATCTTCAAAGAAAGCCTTGTGACATGGAGACCAATTTATGTCTCTCTTTGGGGCTTTTTCTGGAGTTGCTTTACCTTTAGGGGCCTCAGGATTTGAGGTCTGTTCTTCCCTCTCTCCATAAAAGTTGTCTATGGTGAGAGCTCTTTTTGGTTTTTTATTCATTTTTTTTTAAAGGTGTGAGGTCTGTTTAGGGCAAAGGTGGGACAGCTGCTTTAATTTGCCCTGGGGCAGTTCTGCTGATTTGAGTTATTTCAGGAACTGGGCAGTTCTGCTGATTGAATTATGTCAGGGCTGGGCAGCTCCGCTGATTGAATTATTTCTGGTGCTTATCAGACCTGTTGTTTGATTGATTGCATTAAGGTGCTGTGTAATGGCAGCTAGTTACGATGCTCATCAGGGGTCCAGTGGTTCACAATCTATCCCCCTCAAAAGGCAGACCCTCCAAACCACCTGCCCACAATCAGGACAAATTGTTCCAAGAGGCTCACAGAAGACTCCCAGGTGTGTGAAAAGCACAACACTCCCACTCCTGTTCTGACTCCTGTTCCAGCTCCCTGCTCCAGCTCCCTGCCCCGGTCTCCCTGTGCTGCAGTCTGGGTTCAGTAGGCCACCCACTGCCCCATTAAAACAGACCTGTTTTGAGGTTCTTCCAGAGTATCTTCTTCTAGAATCGTGTTATTCTCCGGATATTGTGGATTTTTTTGCTTCAGAATCAGTCTAGAGGATTCATATTTTGTTGGTTTGAGGGGAGGTTAGAGGAGGTTACAGAGAATCCTGTCTGATCTCCGCCACCATGGCTCCACCCCCGGAAGGAAGTCCATATTTCCAAACTTAATCATTGCCATGCAAGAAAAATCTTATCTACACAAACGATATATCAGATAAAGGAAACACAATGTAAGCAAACATCAATCAAGGAGTATGAGAATGTTATGTTGTGGTCCACATTTCACATCCCTTTCTCTGGGTGTATATGGCTTTCTTCAGTGAACAATTGTAGGTGGTTTGAAACATTTCATTGTTGAAGAGAGCCATGTCCATCAGAATTGATCGTCATATAGTACTGTTGTTGCCGTGTATAATGATCTCCTGGTTCTGCTCATTTCACTCAGCATCAGTTCATGTAAGTCTCTCCAGGCCTCTCTGAAATCATCTTGCTGGTCGTTTCTTACAGAACAATAATATTCCATAATATTCATATAGCATAATTTATTCAGCCATTCTCCAATTGAAGGGCATCTATTCAATTTCCAGTTTCTAGCCACTACAAAAAGGGCTGCCACAAACATTCTTGTACATGTGGGGCCTTTTCCTTCCTTTATGATTTCTTTGGGATATAAGCCCAATAGAAATGCTGCTGGGTCAAAAGGTATGCACAGTTTGATAACTTTTTGAGCATAGCTCCAAATTGTTCTCCAGAATGGCTGTATCCGTTCACAGCTCCACCAACAATGCATCAGTGTCCCAGCCCTCCCACATCCCCTCCAACATTCATCATTAACTTTTCCTGTCATTTTAGCCAATCTGACAGGTGTGAAGTGGTACCTCAGGGTTGTCTTGATTTGCATTTCTCTGATCAACAGTGATTTGAAGCACCTTTTCATATGACTATAAATAGTTTTAATTTCATCCTCTGAAAATTGTCAGTTCATATCCTTTGACCATTTATTGATTGGAGAATGGCTTGAATTTTTATAAATATGAGACAATTCTCTATATATTTTTGAGATGAGACCTTTATCAGAACCCTTAAATGTAAAGATGATTTCCCAACTTATTGCTTCCCTCCTAATCTTGTCTGCATTGATTTTGTTTGTACAAAAACTTTTTAACTTAATATAGTCAAAGTTATCTATCTGGTTTTCAAGTAAGAGTTCCAGTTCTTCTTTGGACATAAATTTATTCCATCTCCATAGGTCTGAGAGGTAAACTATATTACATTCCTCTAATTCACTTATAGTATCACTCTTTATATCCAGGTCATGAACCCATTTAGATCTTATCTTGGTATGTGGTGTTAGATGTGGGTCAAGCCCTAATTTCTTCCACACTAGTTTCCAGTTTTCCCAGCAGTTTTTGTCAAATAGTGAATACTTAT